>SSNR01000057.1:1277234-1291562 GCA_006937965.1 Callopanchax toddi | reverse complement strand
CCCCCCCCCCCCCCCCCCCCCCCCAGAAATCTGAGCTCCTCACTTTCTTTCTAAGACTGAGCCTAGCCACCCTGTGGGAGAACCTCATTTCATGAGCTTGTTTTGGTCATACCCTTAAGCTCATGACCATCACTGAGTCTTAGAGCATAGCTCTACTGGTAAATCGAAACGTTCACCTTCCAGCTCAGATCACTCTTCACCACAGCTGACCATTTTAGTATCCACGTCACTGCAGACTCCCCTGTGAGCTGCCTGTCGATCTCCTGCTCCATTAATTAATTGAGTGAGTGACTAATTAAATCACATTTTACCAATATTTAGGCATGTTCTTCGGTATGGAAAGAGGTATGAAATAAAAGCATACTTATTAAAACTGTCTCTGGATATCTGTACCTTCTACGTCAATCATTTAGATTTTGTATAAAAACGACAAGATAGTTATATAAAAAAAAAGTCACATTGACTGGTGAATTTTTTAAGCCAATAGAATTTGAGTTTCCAATCTTCAGCTGTCAATCAATGTGCATGCGCATCGTGCAAACCTGCAAAGGTGGGGCCGTGCACAGGATGCCCTGTGTATTCCTGTTTACAGTCAATATACCGGAAGAACACGGCCGTGGATCTGCTGAAAAGTTAGCCCTTCCCCAGCTAAACCTCAGAAAGAAAAGTCCATCAACTAAATGAATTTAAGCCCAGAGTGCGCACTGCATTTAGAATTGTAGAGGTGGGGTTAAAAGGAGTGGGAGGGGGGAGAAGGGATGGTTTTGGAGGGGCCTTGGTACGTTGGATTAAAAAAAATTATCTCACTCAAATACTCTGGACTGTATCTTTAAGCAACTTTAAGGAAAAACTTACAGAGCACCATACACTTTATTGTCAAAAGTTGAGCCGCTCAGAAATGACTTTATCACTAGTTGTAGTGATGTGATGTTCATGAACGAGTCTAATCTTTTGAACAGCTCTTCACTTTGAACAAGGAGAATTGAGTCCTTATTTTTTGTATTAACTGTGACGTTTGAGGCTCGGAGGCAATATTCAACAACACTGGCTTTTTATTCAAAACAACATCAGTGAGAATAGCAACATTAATACATCAGTTCTATCGGGGAAGGTAGTTAGCGATGCACACCTAGGTGTCGCAACAAAGAGTGTCCCCAAACATAGTTCCACGTGATATTTTTCTTTCAAAATATTGCAAAAAACCCATAAAAGAGCCCGTTTTTTGAACGGCTCTTTGAGGTGAACGGCTCCCTTCAAAGAGCCATAAATCCCATCACTAGCTAGTTGTACCAGACCTTTGACCTTATTTATATGAAAAGTTTGAGAACCTACTGCCTACATGTCCTTTAAGATATTAAATGCTAACTTCATTAAATTTGTTCCATGTTCATAGTTTTTAATGAATAAATAACATATAGAGGTTTTTAACTGATGGCAATATAGAAAAGGTTCACAAAATTAATGTGATGCATTTTTTGAATGTTGTCTTCTGCTCAGTTGTATACAAATCTGCACTGTAAAACAAAATCCTCAATTTAGTAAAAACATTTATTTAGATCAGTTATTTTTCAGGAATTAACAAACAATGTAAACGTTCTTTTACATAAGCGACAGAAGAAAAAAATTAAAGAGGTAGATGCAAGTACGGATTTTGGATTTGTATTGCACTTTGTTTTTATTGGTGAGTCATTTGTTTAGTCCTTGCAGTAATCTGCAGTCTGAATAACTTGCAGCTGTTCATTATATGGCTAAAACCAGAACAAAGCATGGAAGTATTGCATTGTGCACGTTCAAAAAGACTGAATTTATGAAATGTTTGCAGTCCCCCTTGAGTGCTTTTACCATTTGTCTCCGTCTAAACACATGAAACCAGAGACAAAAATGTGCGTTTACTAGTGTTCTACATGTTGGGATCTGCTCCGAAGTGACGATCAGCCTCTGAAAAATGTTTTTCACCATAAATGCACCATTAAAGTTGATCTTTTTAATTAATTAAGCTCTATCCAGTGTCGTAATCCAGCTGCAACATTCCAAACCTCATTCAGAGACGGGCTGATAAGACTATTCTTTGTAAAAAAAACTGGTTTTCTTTCTTAGTAATCTCTAAACGCCACAAGTGTTTTGAAGATGCTAGTCTGAGATAGACTTCACAATACCACCTTGGTTTACGTCTTTCTTTTTTTTGTTATCTCCAGCCTATAAAATAAGTGTCCCTTTTAACTTCTTCGCATTCTTTAAATGGTTTCGTCACAATCTGATAAGCAGGACGGAATCCTGCTTCTTTTCTTTCAGTCATCAGCTCGTTCACACATTTGGCGGATTGAATTAGAAAAAAGAACCTGGAGACTTGTTTTGGAAAAAATAACATGGAGAGAAAGAAGGCAGATGGTTTTCATTAGCCCTCGCAAAGTGTGTGTGTGTGTGTGTGTGTGTGTGTGTGTGTGTGTGTGTGTGTGTGTGTGTGTGTGTGTGAGGCCAGCTCATTTCTCAGCAGCAGTGTCCTTGATGAAACTAGGTTGTCTTCTATTTGTTTTGCCTAACTTCTGGTTTTTATGAGGATGGATGTGAGTGGAGTCTTTTGACACAGATTGCCCAACTCTACTTCTACATTTACACAACCATAAATACATCTGACCTTTTATTTAGAATTTCTCAATGGTTGGCCTTTTTAATGGCTTTAAAAAAATCATCTTAAACAAATAAGAGACCCTCTCTAACAGCCTTTCGTGAGCTACATGTTTTAAACATAAAAAATAAAGTTATGCATCATCTGTTTGCAGATGACTCAAAACTACTAAAATTCAAAATTTGACCTCAATGTCTGTAAAATTATTTGATTTTTAGCCATTTTTGTGTTTTTTCTAAGGTCAGTTGGCTGTGGCGGCCATCTTGAACAAGGTTGAATCAAAACTAAGTCAGTTATTGACGTAAATCCAATTATTTCGTTGAAAGTTTCATAAAAATTCATCCAGTGGTTCATTGAATATTTTGCTGAGATACAAACAGAGTCTACTCTAAGTTGATGCAAAGTTTCGAAAGATTTTGTGTGATCATTTAGAGCTCGGAGTATGTGTTGAAAATTACTCTCAACTACAATGACAACATTTAGCTAAATAGCTCTAAAACTATAAATATTTGTGTGTATTTGAAGCTTAGTTGGCTGTGGTGGCCATCTTGAATTGCGTTGACTCTAAAAGTAAAATCGCTTGTCTATGCGAATCAAATGGCTATTTTATGAGCGTTTCAATAAAGTAGTTGAGAAATTTGGCAAACAGTCAAAACATGACTCCAATATATTATAGGGAACTTTGAGCTAATTTTAGCTCAGTTTCTGCAAATTTGATTGAGTTGTAGCCATTTTCGTGCTCAGAAATGTTGATTGGTGTTGGTGGCCATCTTGAATAGTGTTGACTCCAAAGGTTAACCAGTTGTAGCTGTAGCGCCAATGATTGAGTATCTTTTACATTTTTTCCAGTGGTTCATGAGATATTGTAACAACAGAAAAAAGGGGTCAACTCCAACAATTAGCGGCTATTTTGTAAAAAGATCTTGAACCACTAGTTACAGTTTTGTAGTGTGTGTTGGGGATGACTCTCAGCTACTAACACCAAAGCTTTAGCTCAATAATTGTTAATTTGACAGAATTGTGGCAACAATTATCTTTGCTAATATCAGTTAGCTCATACAGCCATCTTGAATTGGGTTGACTCCAAAAGTTAATCAATATTTTTTGAGTTTCGATATACAGTTAGTGAGAAATTTCAAGACATGACAACATTTCTTTGAGCAACACAAAATTGTTGTTCAATATTTGTAAAATTGACTAAGTTACAGCCATTTTGTGCTGATAAATGTTTAGTTTTGGTGGCCCATTTTGTTCCAGTGGCCCATGAGATTTTTTGCTAATGGACAAAGTAGTTAGCTCAAATAGTTAATGTCAATTTTGTAACAAAGATCTTGTTACTAGTTACAGTTTGGAGTATGTGTTGGAAATGACTTTCACTTACTAAGACACAAAAATTTTAGCTCAGTATTTGTAAATTTGACTGAGGTTTAATAATTATATTTGCTAATATCAGTTAGCTGTGGCAGCCATCTTGAATTAGGTTGACTCCAAAAGTTAATCAGTTGTAGATGAACATTCGTTAATTAATTTTTGAGTTTTTCATTATTTCCTAATGGACAAGTGTAGTGTTGTACACTATGTAGTTAAACCTTGTAGTGTGTATAAAAGCTATGTTTTATTACTCACCTTCTGCTTTATCTATCACAGCCACCGAGGAGTTAAAACCGAGTCTGTATGCTCTGGATACCTGGGTTTGAACAACTGTTGTGATAAAAGCAGGATTATTCTAGATTCTGTTTAGTTGCAGGGAGTAGTTATGTACCTGTTATTTGACGAATGGAAGCTGAGTCAGGGATAAATATATTCAATATTTATTATAAAAGCTGACGAACATTTGTAAACAGATTAGCATTTGAGGTAGCAAGTTGATAAGCATTCACTAAGTGATAGATGTTATGAAATTGATCTTCTGAGTTTAGAACTTGAGTCTCGTGTTGATATTAAGACTAAGGAGTTAGCTTAAGGGTTTGGTTATTAGGGATAAGGTGGAGAGGTTACTTTGATGAGCGGCCTAGTGGTATAGGGTTAGCATTATCAAAGTAGCCTGCTTTACCAGGTCATGGGTAGTTACTGAACCTTGTTCCTGGATCGCGTCCGGCTGCTGGAGTTCGACGAGGAAGCGGAGATTCCCCCTCGGTCGATCTGGGGGCCTGACAGGTCGTGGACCCGCCGGCCAAGCGGAGACGTCCGTGGATACAGCGTCAGTGGAACCCATGGCTAATGAGCTGGTAGCTGGCTATCTTACCCATTCTGGTTGAGTTAGAGAGGCAGGTGGATGTTTCCTGCTCTCAGGGGTAAGAAGCTTTTTCGACTGCCACGGGGCTTGACCCGTTACCGGTTTGCAGTCGGCATCAATAACCCACTGTGTAGCGAGTGACGGTGGGCGTGTTGTCTTCTCCGAGGCTAGAGAAGAACTGGATTCTTCCGTGCGGAGCAGACAGCTGAGAGCTGTCAGTGAACGTGGGCCAATCAGGAGACTCTAAACAAGACACGTGACTCAGGCTCTAAAGTCCTACGTCACCTCCGTGTGAGGAGTGTGGAAGGTTTACTTATTTTTCCTTAGCAAGGTGGAAATAAGTAATAATACTGATTTAACCTTTTAGCAAAGTAACAATAATACTGAAGCTGGATCAAACATTCACAATGCTGTAAGAGAAAGTGCATTAATCATTTAAGACATTTCTGTAACAGATTAAGGTGTCATTTTAGGAAGAGACACCAAGAGTCTTTATTATTATTTTTATTTAAAGTCCGGTGGCTTCTTCCGGTACGACCGTGACCTTGGAGGAATGTTGATTCAGGTTAAAACATAATAAAAGAGTCATTATAATCCGAGTTATTGGGAAGAAGATGGATTATTATTTTAGATGATCACGTAGGTCAGAAGTCAGAGGTCAGAGTGTATATTGATCACGCTACACAAGTACAAACAGACAAAAACTAATGTAATTTCTTTACAATGGAAGCAGCTGGTTGTTGGTTTGTTTTTGTGTTTACCTTTTTTTTTTTTACATTGATTTATTTCCTGTGGCAAATAGCCCACAGCAAGCTATTTGTCACCGTTTAAAGAAATGCTAAACCTTCAAACTATTGGCCTCTGAAAGGTTAGGATAAATTGGTTTGTTTTTCACTTGACCAACTTAAATTTCAGGGGGTGGGGTATACAAGAAGATGAAACAATTGATTAAAAATGTACTTAATTCAAGCTGTAATTTTAAATCATTTTGCCTTAATGCAGCAAACCTGTACCATTTAGTTTTTCCCTGTCCAGCATAGTAACAGATCCAGGTCTGCACATTGAACTGTCCACAAATTAAACAACCTTCCTTCCTGGAGTTTCTTCAGTCAAATCTTATCAAGTGTGGAGCCCCATTTGTGGGTCAGTGACATAAAAACATTCTCGCAGGGCCCTGCTGTTGATAATCAAAAACTCCTTCCACTGCTGGTCCTCCTACTTCACTTCCCCCCACCCAGCCCTCACTTCTTCTCCTGTGTTATTCATCTGTCAAGTTACAGGAAATGCTCGAAAGCAAACAAGAAAAAGTGAAGTAATCTTTCAAAATAAAAGCATGCACTTTATATCTTTTTTTTCTTGAAGTTTGTCTTTGTTTATGTTTTGTTGTTTACTGAGATTTAAGGAAAAAAATATTTGCAACAGCTCTATTAGCACTGATATACAACACACATACACACACACACACACACACACACACACACATAAATAATTAGACGTTTTATAGTGTGTTTGCATTCACTCTCTAAAGTTAGCTTTTTCAAATATTATTTTTTGTACTTTTTCAAAAAAAGTTCTGCACAATATGGAATAAAGTGCGTAATGAAAATTTGAATTATTACATATATAATGCAAATGTAATTATCATGAACTGTATTGCTTGCCCAGATTTGGGAATTGCATTGAAGTAATGCTTCAATTCAATGAGTTGGTTCCTTCATAACAAGACAATTTGACTAAATAATGAATTTAATTTTATTAAAACTGAATTATATTTACAGCCATCAGTTGGTCTCAATCTGGACCTGAAAGGATTTGGATTTCAAGATGACTTGTGTTGTAAACTGGTGCTTTATAAAAAAAATTGGGGCAATAAAGGTTAGAATATAATCTAAAGAAGTAATAACAAAAATGTTAAGGTAATAGTTTAACTTTTTATTTAAAAAAAAAAATCTCTTTTTAAATTTAGGTTGTTTTTTTTTGTTTAGTTCAATACATCAATGTGTTAATATATAATTATTTGTATTTGTTTTAAATATGTAGTTTTTTTTTAAATATAAAAATCAATGGTGTATTTACCACTTTTTAGAAAAAGATCATATAAATACGTTTTATTTTGAAAGCGCACACCGGAAATCCGGTCGTAGCTGCGCTGACCTGACGTCAGTGTCTCTGTCTCTCGCTTCGGGTTGAGCATCTGTCTTCAGCTGAAAACACGGCGCGCAGTATGGATCCTTTACGCACCGCGGTCCGCTTTTCTGACACGTTTAGTTTTCTGACTTAAAAAAGGGACACATTTTTTAAAAAGAAACACAGTTGCTGTGATTTAGTTACAAAAATAAAAGCCGGAGATTTCCCGTTTTTTTTTTTCTTTCTCAAAATAAAGAAGACAAGTGAATTTTGGAGCCTTTTTTCTAGACTTTGGATTTTATTCACTCCTTCAAATTCCAGGTGTTTATTTATGTGGATATTTACCAGGGAAGGATGGGAGACTCCGTGTTTCTCGACAGGCAGAACTCATATCTTGTAAGTGTGCAGCTGATTTAATATGATCACCTCTAATAAGCATGAAGAAAACTTAATGTGATCATTTATTGTCTGTAAAATCGCATAAATGCACTTAAATCACATGTTTTTGAGCTATAAAACACAAAAATTGCTCATCAACATAATTTATGTGCATTTTTGGCACCTAATGCTACTTTAAGATGAATTTCTGCAACATCGATGTGCATTTTAAAGATTTTAATAACTAAAAATGACCTTTTTTAAGCTGAAGCATAAATCAGGAACTCATCAGACCTAGAGGAGCCTCAGAATTCCGCAAAAAATTGAATTAATTTCTGTTGTGAAATGTTTTTAAGTGAATTTCACACACAAAAAATCACTTTTTCCTTTTAAAATGACAGAAACTTCTACAGAGACAGGTGATGTGCTGCTACACCTTAAAGATTTGGTGAAGGCAAAACACACAAATGTGGGTCAAGGTCACGAGGGTGAGAAGTGACGACTCAGCGTTCTGCTGCTCTGATCAGACTGTTTTGGCTCGTTTCTGCTGAAGATTAGAGATCTGTCAAGGTTCTGCTTGTAGGACAGGTTTATTTCAGTGTGGGAGTTGTTGAAAATGTGCACACATGCTTGTGTTTTATCATCCTCCCCTTTCTGATCCCCTCCATCTCCTCCTCCTCCTTCCTTCCTTTCCAGCGGTGAGGAATCCTCCTGTGACTGCTCCAGCTCTGCCTGCTCCTCATGACTGATGTTTTTGTGGCTCATAAAGCAGCAGGCAGTGATTGGAAAACAATCCAGTTTTCTTTGGCTGGTCTGGCACGGCGCTGTGGTTGGATTCGGTGCTTTGTAGCTTTGGGCTAACCAGAGTAATGGGTCTAAAAATCCAGTAGGGCCTTGTGCTCAATGTATTTGTCAGCTGGAGGGACGTGTCATCGTCAGAGAAGTCTAGATAAGGGGAAAACATCACAGCACAATGGAATTAGAGTCTTGATCTTTAATTCAGGTTATATGATGGCGTATTAGGGTCACTTTGAGGAAAAAGTACGGAATGATGTTTGCTTCTGTATCCCAGTAAAGATTTAACTTAACAATGTGAAAAAAAATTACAGAATTAGGTAAGGATGCACCAATACCACTTTTTAAAAGCTGATACCGAGTACCGATACAGGTACTTCTTCTGCACACACAAAAAAACTAATAAAAATAATCACAAAAATAAAATATTAGGCGAACAAGTCAATGAAGCTAACTTCTGACAGCAGTCAAAGCAATTGTATTGGTATCAGTTAACTTTAACAAGTACAAGTACTACTGGTATCAGCCCAATATGATACTGCCATCTATATCGGGCTGATATGGATACTGATACCATTATTGGTATCGGTGCATCCCTAGAATTAGATCAAAGTGTGGAGAAAAATGTTGAATTATTGTTTCCAAAATAATGTCCAGAGATGTTTTACGTAATAATAAAGTCAAAATAATGAGAGAAAAAAGAAAAAAAATACTGTCATATTGTCAAAGAATAAATATGAAGTAGTTTCAGTTTAAAGGCACTCTGTTGTGGGGAAAACACTAAATATTATTTCCAGAACAAAAGTTGAAATGTTTAGAAATATAACAAGATATTTTATCAGGATAAAGTCAAAATGTGGAGAAAATGTAAAAATTTTATTTCAAAGGGAAAAAAAAAGTCAACATTTTCTAGTCACAATCTAGATTAAATCTAAAACTGACAGGACAAAATTCTAGATGTTATTTCCAGAACAAAGCCAAAATGGTGAGAAACCGAGAAAACATGATTTTTTTTTTTCTGAATAAAGTTGAAACGTGGTGAAAAAGTTGAAACATTGTTTCCAGAATAGTTTATTTGTAGAGAAACAAAAGTGAACATTTTGTAAATAAAAATCCAGAATAAATCTAAAACAACTATATTATTTTCCAGGGATAAAATTGACACGTCCATCAAAAAAATGTGAATATGTGAAAACTTTTTTAAAAATTTCAAAACGTGAAACTCATAGATTTATTACATGGAGTAAAATATATCATGTCTTTATAAGTAATTTTTAGGGATGGGTATTGATAAGATTTTTACGATTCCGATTCCATTTTCAATTCTGTATAACGATTCAATTCTTTATCGATTCTTTTATCGATTCTCATTTGGAAAAAAAGAGAACAAACCGTTCTATTAGCTTCAAGCTGGTTTATATCTTATCTTTGAGTAAGATACAAGTTTAGAAGTAAGATGACCTTATACATCCAACAGTGAGGTCTTAAGAAAACCAGAGCCTAAGGTCACAGGGTGCCCAGAAAAAAAAGTTTCTAAGTATAAAATAATAATAAAATATTATTTTGTAGAAATAACATAAAATACAAAATAAATTATTCTGTGCAATTCCACAAGAATGTAACATTTCAACTCTCTTTTTAAAAAGGATCTGAGCTGAACACACAAAATTACATCAGCCAGCAACAAATACAACTCAAGTCAAGTTTAATGGAATTGTGCAATTTTGCAACCATCAACTATGGAAAATTAACAATTCTTCTGCAGAACAATGAGCATATCTGCTTTTTCAGGAAGGATACCTGATCTTTCTGGACTTATTGTGTCTCCAGCTGTGGAGAACACCCTCTCAGACAGGTGGAGCACATAGGGCTGTGCGTTATGACGAAATATTTCGTCTGGACGATAGAAAATGTCTACCGTCAGATAAAAAGCTCTATCGTTTAAGCCACGATAGAAGTTTTACAGTATAATGCACTTTACGGGATGTTCATGAACGCACCGCGCAGCAACACATAAACAAACATGGAGGCAGACGGTAGTGGACGCGTTTTAGACCAGAGTCAACAGGATAACCAGCTAACTCAAACCGAGGAGCTTGTAACTAAAAGAGGGACAACTTCTGTGTCATCGATGAGGTTTAAATATAAAAAGACCGATGTGGACCAGACAGCAGCTGTTGGTAAAGTTTTCCGGCTCCCGGTCCCAACAACGGACTCCGACGCCACTAATATATTTTATCACCTGCACAAAAACCACGTCGAAGAATACAGAGACAGTCAAAGAGCAAAAGCTGCAAAAGCAGCGCTGAGTGTTGGAGTAAGAGCTCAGAATGAACTCCAGACGCTGCTACAGGTTTTTACCCGCAGCACGTCATGTAGCTGCCAGCTGAGTGGAATGGAAGGAAGGATGAGGTTACTGCTGCTGTTACCAGGTACTTCTACAAAGATATGGCTCTGATCTACACGGTGGAGAAACGTGAGTTTAGTGACTCGTGGTGACGTAGTCGCACCGACTGGAATTTATTTTATTTTATTTTTTGCGCCGACTGGAATCGATAAGGGAATCGTTAGCAAAAATGGCAAACGATTCCAAGGGATTGAAACACTGGGAACCGGTTCTCATTAAGAACCGGTTTTCGATTCCCATCCCTAGTAATTTTGATGATTGTACAGTAAATGCTGATGTGGTTAGAAACCTGTGCTACTCTTGTTAGCATGTTTAGCATCAATGAGCTAAAGCGACAATTCCTTCTGTTGATGTAAATAAGAACACTATGTTGATCATTTTAGCTCTGTTAAATGGGTTTTCTTCACTTTTCATACATTTTCCATTGTTTCCCATCATGCGATATTGTCTTTCATTGTTTAGCTCAGACATGTACGCTATTTTTAGCATCATATGTGTTTTTTTTCCTTATGTGTTATGGCAGTAAAACCCTACTAAAGTAAGTAAACTTTTTTCGAGCTAAATAAATATAGCTTCCATTGGGAAAGATGAGTAAACAGAAGCCCGTCTACTTAGTGGGACTTTACATGGTTAAAAAATATCCAGACAGCTTGTCTTCATTGGAAATAGCTTGAATTACTCCTGGAGAAACCCTCACCCACACATTCATTCCGAAAGCAGCCAAAAGAGATATAACTAGAAACAGCATCACGATCAAATACAAGTGGATCACGTTTTTCTGTCATTAGGCAGAAAAGAAGATCCATGTGAAAATACCATTTCTGAACGAGAGACAATCCCATATGCATTTCAACAAGTGATGAAAAACACACACACGGTTCGTCTCACCTGCCAGGGCAGATAAACATGACGGATTCTTGCTTACCAGACGAGAAACACAAGAAAGAAGGCAGGAACAGAGCCGGAGAGCAAATGAAAGGGATACATAGACACCTCATGGTTGCTAGAGTTTAGATACCCGATTCTTCAATAGGTAGTCAAGCATTTGCTCCGTTTATTTCGTGCATGTACATTCTGGCTATGGGGTTTAAGGGACCGCCTCGGTGGTATAGTGGAAATCGAGGGACTACTGTTTAATTTCTAGTCATAGGAGAAAGATGTAATTGCCTTTGCTAGCAAACAGCAACAGGATTTGATTAAAACAAACACAGTTCATGTGATGTTATAGGTTGGTATTCAGTCCTTAAAATTTTTATTAGACACTAGATTTGCTCATTACGTTAAGTACACACCATGTATTATTGAATTATACCAGGTTTTGATTAGTCACTAACATAAGTGCATGAGCAAGTGCAGGGACGACTATTTAAAACAATCTCAGAGAGCATAACAGCATGAACCAGTTCCATCAGGGAAGCTAATTAGCGATGCACAAATAGGTGTCGCAACAAAAAGAGTCCCCAAACATAGTTCCGCATGCAGCTCCGGTCCACAAAGGCACATGTCTGGGATCAGGTTCGCAATTGATATCTGGGGTGCGCATGCGTACTGGCAGACTAGTTATGTGCACCCCATATTACCGTATAATAAATATAGTTATTTGAGATAAATCAAAATTAGCATCAGCAGGTCAGTGCTTCACAAGAACTGAAAATTGGTATCTCAAGTTACTTTAAAAATGCCATTTTTGTGTTTAGGTACACAACAGATCAAAGAAAACAAATATGGTCCTTGCAAGTTTCACTCACAAATAACATGGTTGTTTATATATAGAATATATATAGTCATATTATATATGTCCCTATAAAGGCCATGACAAATAAGGACAATATCCATGTACAGAACTGGATACAAGCCAGCCCACAGACCAGTGGATGGAACTATGTCAATTTCGTCCACTTCCAACATCATAGTAGGTATTTTGTCAGTAATTAATGCCTTGGCCCATCTGTGACCTCACAAACTCAAAACATCACATTGACAAAACGTGATCAGGGAAAAGCACCAGTTAAATTAAACATGTCTTGCCAAAAGCCCAACACACCAACCTAATTACGACACCAACTCTCACGGCATCTTATCCAGTAGACAAACGTTGTAGAGTGACTTGATTAATTCTTTGATCTGCTTTCAAATTACTAAAGTATTTCACTAAATGATTTCTGTACAATACTAGCTCTCCCACAAATATGTAACCGAGACAGCTAAATTAAGTCTTGCAAGCTGTTCGCACATCTCTCTAAATTAATTTATCTGCAGTGGCAGCGCCTAAAATATTGACTCATTTATTTTACCTCTTGCACGCAAACGGGGAATGCAAGTCGTGTTCAAGACATGAGAAAATACACAGCTACTCTTAATTAGATTTGACGCTTTTAAAGAAGGTGTAACTTGTTTCTGCAGGGTTTGGCCCATGCAATTAGATTTTCCTACGATAGCACAGACAACAGTAGGTCTTTCTGTCTGATTTGAGTTGGTGATTCGAAGGCTGAACTGGAGGTCATGTGTACCCTGACACAGTCTGGATGTCACATCACAGAAATAAATGAACAAGGAAGTTTTGAGGAAGACGATCCTGGAGAGCAGCCAGCCGGTCCTGATGCTTTGCCAAAAGTCTAATAAAGATAGGCCTTGTCTTGTGTTTATGAGTGTTTGCAGTTGGTTACAAGTTGGACGCTCTAAAACAAGGTATTATTTAAAGGAAAGGTTAGTTTAGGAGCTCATTCTGCTGTCGGCTGCGCTTTTAGCAGGTTTAAAGTTGCATCTCAAGGGACTCGGTGTGTGAAAACCTTTTTATAGCTCCAACTATGAAAGGATCAAAGCCCCACAATTGTGGCAAGCAGAGAAAAAAGTGGATTATTTTCCTTTACTGTTTGTTTCACCTTATCTTCATTTCCTCCGCTTATCTGAGTCCTTGTTGCGGGAGCATCATCCGAAGTTGAGAATCCCAGAAGGACAACCAATTTAGTAACAAGGCTGCTCGATTATTAAGTTGGGAAACACAGCTGGAACACTGTGGTGCAGCTTGTCTAAATAAAAGTGTCAGGTGTAGTGTTGCCATCCTTCTAGCGACTTCTTGTCAAAGTAGCAACTAGCAACAAGTCTGTGGCCATTTCTGAAGATTGACACGAAGCATGTATTGTTCTAACTTTTCTCAAAAAGCAGAGGAAGGCCCTCCCTTCCCAAAGCACTGGTGGCCCAGTCCTCACACAGTCAGGGGCGGTTCTGGGGGGGGTCCAGCGCCAGTGCTTAAACCCCCATGTGGCCCTTCTTGCAAGCGCAGAGTCTCTGGCATTAGAGCAGGGGTTAAAGTTCTCCGTCTTGGTGACGGACTTCCGTCAATTGGAAAAAAAGAGGAAAAAGTTCAGTTAAATCTCTGGTTCGCTCTTTCTTCTCGCTCTCTCTCTGTGTAGCGCAAATAAAGATACGTGAGAATAGTGACGTCATGAGCGTAGATTCAGCGTGGACGGAGGTCATGATGTGTCCCCACCAATAACTCGATCCAAGGGTGCAGAAGATCTGCATCCCCACCAATAATACGCGAGGACCTGTGTCCAACCGGCGCGATCCCCTCACTCCAGAAAGTACGCTAGCGGTCCGTGCTCCCTCCACCTGGACAGAAGGCCACACTGAGCCCCTCATGCTGACGGCACCTGCCCTGGGTCTGGACGTGGACTGGCCTATATGGTAACTTTGGGCCGGTCCGGTCATGATCTGAGCTGCACTTGCTGTTGCCCCCCCCCCCCCCCCCCCCCCCCC
>SSNR01000057.1:1160803-1277224 GCA_006937965.1 Callopanchax toddi | reverse complement strand
CCCCCCCCCCCCCCCCAGAGACAAATTTTCCATCAGATGAAAATATCTTGTTTCGCCCCCTGCATTAGAGACAAATACTGTTTGATGTCACTGAAATTGATACCCAAGAGATCAAAGTATTTTTAAAAATTTGTTTTATTTTGAAACTTATGAAATTTATTGCACCACCTTTGGCTCATCCCACCTGAGCTAAGAAGTTCACCAGAGTCCCCTTTAACTTTTGGCAGTATCAGGACCCCTTCAAGTACACCTTCATGTTTCTTTTCCTTCTTCTAGTCCTCTCAAACTCCAATACTGAAAGCAAATACCATCCCGCATAGTTTTCTTCCTACCTGCCGACGTGTGACCTTGTTCTCCACCAGTAGGTGTGTTTGCTTTGCTCCCCTGCCACTCCCAATGCAAACAGTCCAGGCAGGAAAAGCCACAAATTTACTCTCAAGTCTAATTAAAGCACGTCTAAATGGATTAAGGAATCTATTGTTTAGGATTCAGGTCAAGTCTAAAATATCAGCATCAGTGTTAATGTGACCGTCGTGAACAGCTGGGCTCGTGCACCCGTCTTTGTGTGGGTGAAACATCCATCCATGTGGCTTTCTAGTCATCTGCACGGCGAGTTTATTTACATTGATTGCAAGTTTTCCAAAGCACACCCTGACCCAGGAGGAAAAGTCAGCAGGAGTGAACATTTTGTCCGTAGGAGCCTAGAAAGTTGGAATGCACTTGGTTACTGAAAGAAATCAGATTTTTCTTCCAATATATTGGTGTCTCTGGGAATTATTAATGCTTTTTGACCAATACACATTCATTAGCCTTAAATTTGAAATGGATCTTGTCCTGGTGTTGACTGTAGATGACATCCTGTGCACGGCTGGGGAAAAAAAAAAGAAACCATTGCACATTCCGGAGCCATCACTTTTGGCTCGTCACGGCGACACCGTCCATCCCTCGTTTTTCACCTTGTCAGGGGAAAGGCACTTGTTTTATTATCAACAACGAACGAGAAGTCCGCCCTCCCTTGAGACTTGTCTTTTTATGGACACGATCGAAGGCTGAGAGGGGGGGAAAGTGAGATCTTATCCACTGTGTGCGGAGGCACATGTGCCTCCAGTGGTAGGGGTCCGTCTCTCAACCACAACTGATTTGTATTCCTAAAAGTTTTCCACGGTTGATGCTCTCGCCACACTTATAAGTTCAAGTAAAGGTGCTTCCTTCCTCAGGCATAGTTGAGATAATTGTTGAGCAGGGCATGTTTTAGCAAGAGCTAATAGGGCATGATGTCATTCTACATGTCACCGTGTGAAGTATGACATCATGCCTCAAGAATTTTAAAGGACCTCAACAGCTTGTTCTCATTGATTTCGCTGCAAAATGGTGCCATTAACTGGAGCCGAGGCTTCACGAGTTTTCAAGCAGAACCAAAAGGCTCAAAAGTCAGAACAGACCGTGCCGTCCCATGAAGAGACAGCTGTTGCTCTCTGCATGACCTACGCGTCTCAGCTATGCCAAATGGCAGAAGCTGTTAAATCTGATCAGAATCCTTTTTTTCTTCTTCTTCCTTTTGCAGCTTGAATTGCACAATAAGTGGAGAGGTTTGAGGTTGCAGTCAAGCTACAGAAAGCCTTATGCTCACTTTGGGTTGAGGAGTTTCTCCAGTAAAAAGTCAACAAGTCATAAATATCAGGCCGGGGTCTCTGTGGAACCACAACAGAAAGCATGAAGTCATCTGTTGCTGCTTCAGTGTGTCTTCGGAGGTCAAAGAAGCATTTAAGGGAGACGTTTTGCCCTAACAAGGCTGATTTGTTGCTGTTAAACAACATTTTCACGGAGCGTTTGACCCCATAGGGTGCACGGAGCTCCCTGTGGAGGGCTATCTTTCACAAGATGCAGTTCAACAACACAGGTTGGAATGAAAACAAAAGATTTAATGCCTCAGGCATTGCTTCATCTGTATTTTGTTTAGGCTTTTAGATGTGCAAATGTTCAAATTTGTATTTTAAATTAGGGTTCAAATAATCAGGAAAAACAATGTAATTAAAAGAAGTGTTTTGTCAAATTCCGCTTTTTCTTTGCCAGGCCTTCAGAGTGATGCCACACTTAGAGTAGATAAATGCTTTGTAGTGTTTCAAAAACTCTATAGAAAGTAAAGATGGTGGAATAAAGGGGGAAACACGTTGGTGAATGTCCGTCAAAAAGTATACCTTCAGTATTTTCAAAATTGGCCCCCACAGACTCTTAGGTGTGACATCTAATAACATTTTATCCAAGCATCCACACTCTGAAAAGCACCCATTTTTATGTGTATTTACCATAGGCGTAGATTTGGCGTGGATGGAGGCGACGTCATCCCACCAATACCCAGCAATCACTGAACTACTCCCACCCAGGGTATATGCAGGAATCTTGAAGTTAAAGTCAATACCTTTTCAAGACTTTTTCAAGACCGTCTCAGTATTTTTTAATACCTCACCGCCTTTCTGGTTATGCGGCAGCGTTCACTGAGATTCCCTTCCACCTTAACATTTCGGTGCGTTCGTAATACTCACCGGGAACACCAGAGCGTACATTGTGCTTTTAAACTTCTGCACCGCCCGCCCTGGTGCTCTGAGAGAAGGATTACTAACGCACCCTTTGTTTCCCGTTCTTTTTTTAAATAAATTCACACACGTTTACGATGGTTTTGGGAGTCAAACTGTTGGACATCAAATTCAGATTTTTTCGTTCCAAAATTTAAGACTTTATAAAGCCGTGATAAGACTTTTTAATACTTTATAAGGGTCTTGAATTTCCCAAAATTGATTTATCACCTTTTAATACTTTTCAAGACTCCGCGGATACCCTGCCACCAGTAATTCGATCTAAGGGTGCAGAAATAGCGCTGCATCCCCACCAATAATACGTGCAGCCCAGCGGACCAGGTGCTTTTATAGCAGCAATGTATGTTCGCGTTGTTTAGAGATGCACCAATTTTGGTTTTGAGGGTCATTTCTCACTTTCTTGAAACAAAAACGTCTATTTCGCTTAGCAATGGCGAGTTCACAAAGTAGGAAAATGTTTTTTTGAATTGTCAACTGGCAAAATTGGACTTTCAGATTAGCTGATCACTAATTAGGTGAAGTTATTGGTGCAGCTCGAGAAACCAAAAGATGATTAAAAATAACTAAATTTGCAAGAAAAATAGCAAGATTGATTTGTATTTTTTCTTTTTATTCAAACTTTATAGGTGTTTTTTTTACATTGTTAATTTTGGCTCATTCCAATCACCACCCAATTTTTGGCATATCTCTAATTTTAATGTGACTGATTTAGAAGATTATTAAATAAACATTTTTAATACATATCATTTGAACATTTTTATTTGTTTATATCACCTATAAATGGGGCAACTTTGCCACCTGGTGCTTGTAGTCTTCTTAAGAGATGAATGAACTCTGGATAGTGTTTTCCAACCCATTGAGTACCTGTATTAAATACTCAGGATTTCACTTTTGACCAAAGTAATTGTGGTATTGATCCCCATATCAATAACCCCAAAGCCATACACTCTATTCCATTCTTTCCAGGAGGTTTTTGGGGTCTACGTGACCTGCCTCAATGTGCTCAATGAAATCATCAGAGATCTAGACAAGAACAATTCTGACACCAGACATGTTGGAGTCTGAATACCAGAATCAGTCAGATTAGATTTGCTGATAGAGAGTTGGAAGTCAGATTTCCCTGATGGTGACACGTCAGTCTAGCAGAAAGGGGAAAAAATGACAATAATTACAAAAATAACAAAGATATATGCAGCAAGAATAACACACGCATGTTTGGTGGAGTAGGAATACGTGCACATGCTTGCACAGGGCGTGTGCATCAGTGCAGACTCAGTATGCAGGTTTCTAGCTTGCAGCTTGAGTGAAGTCCAGTAAAACGTGTGACTGAGGAGTTCAGGAGGTCTTTTCCTCAGATTGGATTAGCTTCTCTAGAGGCTGGCGGTGGAATGTGAGGATCATCAGGTCTGTTGTTGCCGTGCACGTTCAAACACACGCGCTCATTTTGCTGTATGGCCTATCACTCTTTATTAATAAACCTCAGCTACTCGCTTCCTTTCTCTCTTCTCACTGCGTCTACGGCTGAAATTTAATTTCAAGAAACTCGTGAACCAAGAAAGATAGGCGGCTATTTTTAGCTTACATTAGTGTACGGCTTTGTGCAAATATTAATGAAGATGAATGACTATTTGATGTGCTCATTAGCTCTGCAAAGTTGTAAATCCAGATTTTTATAAATGTTGACTGAATTTCTGGGCTATATTAGAAAAAATGTGTTAATTTAGTTGAAACATGAAACACAAAAAGACGTCTTTTACACAAAGTAGAAGAGCTTGAAATTGAACATGTTTGGTTTCAATTTAGACCACATCAGACAGGTCAATTAAAGCCCAATTCTCAGCATCTTTTATTCTATTTCGGCTAAAATTAGACAAACCAAACAGGTTCAGCGAAGGCTAATTTTCAACATCGCTTTTTTGGGCAAATTAAAGGCAACGACTGGCTAATCTGAAGTAGCTGTAAAAAGCATCTCTAGACGTCAAGTGTATTTTGTTGTCATGACTATCCCATCGTTCCTCGACTGAATGCAAAATGCCCACCACCTTTCTTGCATTATGTTTTTAACAGTGCAATCTCAACTGATATAGCTAGATCTTATGTACATGAGCAATTATAGCTCCACAGCTGTACAATTAACCACGTTGGTAGCCATTTTTTTGTATTTTCTAAGGTCAGTTGCCAATCATCTTGAATGGAGTTAACTCAAAAGTTGTAGGTGTAAATCTATTGATCAATTTCAGAAAGTTTTATGAACTATTTTGCAAACAGGACAAGTGGTTGAAAATGGGAAAATTTGAAACAAAGACTATCCAATCTTTTGTGTTGTGAATGACTCAGTTATGCCTCCTGGGCGCCTCCCTGGGGAGGTGTTTCAGACATGTCCTGCCAGTAGGAGTCCCCTGGGCTAACCCAGGACAGATTATATCTCTAGTATGGTCTGGGAATGCATCGAGATTCGTCTGGAGGAGCTGGTGGAGGTGGCTGGGGAGAGGACAGTCTGGGTTTCCCTACTGGGAATGCTGCAACCCAGACCCAAATTAGCAGAAGACAGTGAGACAGAGTGACTCAGCTACTCTGGCGCCAACTTTTAGCTCAATATCTCTATATTATTATAGTAATTCAAGTGTCAACAAGAGACTGAAGAGCAAATCTTGGATGATCAAACCAACTCTTAACCAGAACCTGATGAAACACAGGCTTTGATTGAGTGAGAAGTAGTTTACCATGTCCATTAAACACCCCGTTAACACCTATCAACAAGAGTTCTCCACCTGGATATTATTGTCAATGCTTTATAGCTTTCTCAGCTGGCTGACATTCACACCCACACAGTGTGTTTAGTTGAAGGTTAGACATGTATGAAAGGACACCGACATCCAGTGCTGTGTTCATGGTCTTTCCGTCAGGAAATCAATAATAGACGAGCTGCCCCGATGATGACCTGTGTCACACGTGCACAGACCCACATACACATATGAACACGTGCACAATCAGAACTACTATGCAGAACAAAGCTTAGCTGGGTCGTGCCGGGTGTGGTGTGGGTCTCCAGGAAGTTACACTTGGCTGAAACTTCCTGGACTGAAACAAAGCTGCCGCTTTTGAATAGTCAGTTCAATTACCTATGAAGGCTTTCTCTAAAGGTTTAATGGTCAATAAATAATTTACTGATTAATGTAAATTAGCTATTTTGTGGTTATCTCATTTATAGGTAAGCAATTGTTTAAAAAAGCAAATTCTACATTAATTTCAGTGCTTCTTCCTGCCACATTAATCAATACATAGACTCGTAAACGGGATTAATTCAGTGAAGAAAACCTCTAAGGTCGTTCTCCCTAATCTGCAAGACATCCACCTTAAAGACAGTCTGATTTTCTGGTTCTCAACTGCGTAACTTTATGTTTAAAGTGGTATCCAGTCCGTTAAGAAAGAAAAACACGTAGGGGACTTGGCTGACAGTGAAAATAGCAACAACTGCAATCTACCAGATAAACATCAAAGTAACACGAAACTGATTATTACTGTGATATAACAGACATTAATTTCATTCTAAGATGGCAGCAATCTATTTTGTGATTTCCCTCATTCATACGTTAGCTCGTTAACCAATATATCTTTATTTAACAGCTTCCCTCAAAAATAAGGGCATTAGAAAAAAAATTGATGCATTGATATATCACGATATTTTGTGTCACGATATATCGATATTCCTAAAGCAGAATATCGATTTCTTGTTACCAATTTACAAGCAAAAATTAACAGTGGTAGTTCATTTTTGTGTTGCATTTCAACCTTTGATTGTTTGTTGGCTGTAATTATTAGTCCTCAGCAGTCCTCCACTTCCACGGAACATTTCCACGGAACATTGAGATCTCACGATAGTACAATAGCAGAGTTACTCGGGCAACACAACAAATTTGCAAGCACATGTGGCTATACCATGATAACATAGTGTTAAAGGCTCATTTTAGCATAAAGCAAATTGATCCTGCTCAGTGGACAACTGAAGAGGCTAACTTTTCTGTTCAGCTCCAACAGTATTCCATCAATTAAATAAATATGGCAATATATTGTATTGCAAGTAGTATCATGATATATTGTATTGTTGCCCCTGTATTGTGATGCATATCATATTGCTAGATTTTTTCCAATTACACACCCTTACTCGAAAAGTCTTATTCATAACAAAATGCACTGAATACATTTTATGATATGTTAAATGCTTAATTTCACATGTAGTCTAATCTTACCCATGTGTAGGTTTAGCATATAGCGTTAAGCCATTGGATTTTTGACAGAGGCTCCACTTTCATTCGGTGAAGAATAGCCTTGAAGATGTTTAATCAAATAAAAGGTTTGAATAAACTTACCTTCTCAGGAAAATTCTATGGCTTCAAATTGATCACTTCTTCATAATCTCCATTAAACAACGTAGACTTGTCCTTCTTCTAGTCAAGCTCGTATCCGTTTAGGTCTGCATCTGTTGGGAAGAAGTAGAAATAAATTTGTGGATGTTTTTGTTTAAAATACGAGCACTGAGTTACACTACAAAGCTTCATTTATCCATTTTTTATGTTAGCAACTCAAATTATTTTTTATCTTGTGATATGGACAAATCATTTGTCTGGAATAAAGTTTGATTGAAATTAAAGCTATCAACCTCGGTAAAAGTTTCACCACCCAAAGATGTCCTGAAAAAATATGAAGGACTAAAAAAGGTTAATTAAACATTTAAAAAAAACTTTTTAAACCTATCTAGAACTGAGCTTTCGAGGCCACAGCATACAACAGGACATTATTTTACTGTATTTTTCTATTTTTCCAATCAGCACAGACACATTTTCTAAATATAAAGAGCCACCATTGTGTTTTAAGTTGAAGAGGTTTGTTGTTTTGTGTCTTTTTGTAAATCTGGTTGAATTTGAGGGCACAGTATGAATTTCGGACCACCTGGTTTCACAGAAAATTTGCATTTTTTGGTCATTTTTGTTGCTAATCTTTATAGAGGACCTACATTTTCTTTTCAAACAGAAACAAATTTTAGGTGAAATATATAATAGTTTCACAATCTTTTGATTGAGTAATGACATATAATTTTTTTTTTTTTTAGTATTTTGTGTTTGTTTCCGTGGTAACTCGCATGCAAAACAAGTCAAATTCCACAAAAAAAGCAGCTTTCACAACCACGTAAGGAAAATATGTTTCCATATACTCATGAAAGCCGGTCATATGTGCGTTTTTATGTGCGGCTCGTGCGCACGTTTTGCTTTAAAGCAGTACGTAAATGCTGCCATGTGTCTCATAAAGTGACCACAGGCCTGCCTGTACTCTGTCATCTTCATCACCAACATCATCCGGATCCTGAGCAACATTTTATAATCCCTGCTCTTCAGCTTCCTCACAGGATTATCCGGCACCCACGTGGAAAATAAAGAGTCTTAAGAGGACTTTTTCTGATCCCGCTGTGTTAAATGGATCAACCAAGAGGCAAAACGGAGAATGTGCAACAGTTTTTGTCGGCTGGTGTTATTGCCAGTGGTGCGGAAAGAAAACAATTCCTCAAGAGGATCATCGTGAATCTTACATCTGTATAAAAATAGAGATTAAAGTGTAAACACATTGACTTTCTGCATAAGAAAATGGAAGTTTATTGTTTTTTTGAAGCAGTTCAGAGACTTTTGCAACCACACTTCCCCATGGGATTGTGCAACGAATCAAATTTATATTTTGACTTCAAGTCCAAGCAATCAAAAACAGTGCAGTCGACAAAAAAATATGTTGCCACATTCTGCCTGGGAAAAATAGACTTATTGTATGCCTTCAAAATAAAAGTTCCTTTGTCTGTTCTAAAAGCTAAAATCAAAAGCAATGATGTCTGGAACGAGGACAGAACACAATAGTGACATGACTCGTGTCAAAAAATATAGTTCTCCTTTTTCCCTTATGATCCACTGTGTTTTTTCAAAGCATTGGTGATTGTGAAAAAACATCATGGACACCTGGACTCCCATAGTAGCTCTTTATTACTTTGATTATTCATGAAATAGTTTGAATGTTATAAAATATACCTTAGATTCTTATTCTAAAAGGCCTATTGACTCAAGTGTAATATAAGTAAATTTGATCTCATAATTCATACAGTATTAATTGTTGTTAACAAGCACAAGTCTGCCACCCACTGATGTAAGTTGGTAACTGCAATCTCTTTAAAATGTGAACTCTAGAAACTGAAGGTTTACATAATGGGAAACATTCTGCTATACAATCTAATGCCTTAAAGATTAAACACATTTGTGATCAAAATGTATACACGTACATCTGAAAGACTAGTGAAACTCGTGAATTCATTACACACAGAGTGGAATATTTCAAGTCTTCTTGTAATTTTGATGACCATGGTTTATAGTAGGGGTGGGAGATAAACTCGTTTTTCCGATGCATCAAGATGCAGACAGGAACGATTATCAATCGATTGAAAAATATAAAAATTCGATTCTATTATTAATGTTTGCGGCCTTGGAATTTCACCAATCACCGCAACTTTCTCCCAAATCTGACCAATCATCTTGGCGTTTGTCGTGCGTCACCTTCTTTTTTGACCAATCACCGCCATTTGAAAAAGTTTTGACCAATCCCCGTTGCCTCGAGCTGTGTTTACTTCCTGCTTTTGAGTCGAGCCGCTAAACGCACCGGCCAGATTCTATAATATATTACAGCTAAAATACGAACGAGTCAATTTCCCAAAGTAGCGATTACACAAGAGTGGTAGAAGCTGTTCTGAACCAAACATCATGTGATGGATTATACACGGAAATATTCGCTTGGCTGAACAGAGAGGAGCAGAGTCCGCCGCTGGGGGGTCTGGTACGAGTGCTGAAAGAGACGAGGTGAGCTCTGTTTAAAGTCCGTATTAGGTCAATGTGAGAAACTATGTTTAAAAAGAACTGATCTGTGTCCTAAACTGTGCTGAGTCGGCGGTTTTGCTATTACGTGAAAAAATAGGACCGGGGCGTCAGCGTGAACTAACGTGAAATCCTTTGAACGTCATTTTTTTTTAAACATGCGAACAACCACATGATGTGTGTATCCAGTGAGTGATCACGAGGAACCTCTTTCTGCTGAACCAGTGAACCTTTGAGGTGAACGTCTAAAAGTTAAAACGAGTCGCTCACGCTGTAACACCTGAGTGATGCTGAGACAGGCTGTCAGCTCTGTTGTCATGGTGATTACAGCATCTTGTAGTCTTTATATTATGATGAAACGGCACATACAGTGTGTGCATATAAACAAAATAAAACCTTAAAGTGCCTGTGACTCCATATTTAAATCACTTTATATTAAACAGGTGTAATCTTTGATGCCTCTAGATTAGCGTTGCACCATTATAACTCAAAATACGCTGTAATTATTTCCTAACGAGCAACTCAGAGATCAGAAGAAAGCGCCGCCTTCCGGTTCTGCTGGGTTTCTCCTTATTTGGCAGCCTGACACTTCTGCTGCAGTAGGGGGCAGTGCCGTCACGTGAAAGTGAAACGAAACTGAAACTAAACACTACACGGTCTATGGTCAATGGCGGCGGCACTGCCTCGCTCCAGTTGTCGTGAACGTGCATGTGGGAGGAGAATTGACCATATAAGCAAGTCCGGATCACTATGACCTCATAGCGGGCTGGAGTGAAAAAAACTGTTTGAAACCTGGGTCTGAAATCTGGAAGAGCTTCTCACTGGCTGTACTAGGAGACAGATGGACGCCGTTTTTTGCTCTTTCTGGCAGGTTTAAGGTGAGAACTCAACGTTGCAACATGATAGATAAGTCAGAAAACACGGAAACTGATGTCATGGGCACTTTAAACAAAAAATGCTTGAAACAAACTTGCAACTTTGACCACAACTTTTGAAAAAAGTTTAGCAAATCAGTCATTTTAGGATGAAACCATCACAAAAACCACACACCTTCCTGGAGGGACTGTATTTAAACTTATATTTACAGATTTAAACACTGCTATGTTTTAATAATTAAATTATTATTAAATAATTAAAGATAATGGAAGTAAAATCATGTCGGGTTATTACAAATGCTTTAATAGTACCTCATAGTCACATGGCAGGAAGGTGAGGGGAAGAACAATACATCTTTCATCAATAATCATTTTATAATCGCATCGCAGCTCTCTGAATCGTAATCGAATCGAATCGTGAGGACCCTGAAGATTCCCACCCCTAGTTTATAGATAATAAAACCCAAAATTCAGTGTCTCAATCTATATACATGTATGAGTTTCACTTTCTGAAATGAATGATACAAAATTATTTTTAAACATTTATTTAAAATATATAGCCTATAACAGGGGCGCCCACACTTTTTCACCTCATCAGCTACTTTTATATCGAGGAGGCCAACGCAATCGTCTGCAGTGTGTGTGTCTGCCACCGCATGTGCGCTCATTCACGTTGTGTTTTACGATTGTTTTGTGGCGCGACTGCTGTCTGTAAATTGTTCCTCGGGGTGTGAGGAGGGGGAGAACCGTCCCACAATCTACCAGCAATGACTCCACGATAAACCGGTCGATTGCGATCTAAGTATTGGGCATCCCTGGCCTATGAGGACTGCAAAAAAAAGTTAAATTTGTAAAAAAAAAAATGTTTTCTGGTAATTCATTTTTGCTTTTCAAATAAAATATTTTAGATAATAAAATATGGAATCTTGACGAGAACCCCCCCGCATTTAGTGGGGTAAAATCAAGCTCGGAAAATGAATTAAAATGAACTAATTGAACTGGTGTAGTAAGCAGTCTCGTGTTCGGGGCATTACCCGACATTTACTTTGACGAGTGTCCCTAGTGTGTGTTTTTTACCCCTAATAGGAGAGATAAATGCAATCAATGAGCAACTGTATTAAATTATTGTGATTTCAATATTGTAAAAATATTCATGATTCCTCAAGAAATGCCACCGGATAAAGATTTTAACTGAAACTCCTACATCCAGATTGCGTTTGTCACGAAATGTGACAGAGAAAAATGTCATGCTCTTGGCAAAATTTTTCAAAATACATTAAGAAGACAGCACCTGTTACAGAAATGACAGATGGATAACACTTGCAGAGGTTGATTTCCAGAAACACTTCACTCAGATTGTTCTTTGCTTTAAGGCAAGGCTTAAGACTGCTGGGAACCCTTGTGTTGTTGTTGCTGCTGGAAATAAAGAGGCACATTTTTGCGAGTCACAGAAATATCTCGACATCTGTTTGTCGTAAAGCTCTTATCAGCCTTGAAGGTGTTTTCATTGTGTGCCCGAGGAGGAAACCCGAGTAACCGCGACTGCTGGTAATAGTATTCTCACTTTCTGGTTATGGATATTCACAGACATGTTGAGAAAGACAAAGCTGCATTCCGGTTTTACATCCGAGACCCAACACATTACGGCGTTTCGGCGCCAATACCTCTCACTAATCTCTGAATCAAAATTTTTTAAACATTCCAGGATTGATGGAGTGACACTGTTTTGCTGGGAGTGATTTCTGTGTGTGTGTGTGTGTGTGTGTGTGTGGGAGATCCCGTTCTCACGGTGCTAACATGGAATATTTAGTCGATGGGAACATTATACTCATGGGGCTACTTACACAACTATTTTGACTGATCGACAGATACATTTCACTCAGATGTTAGGATGTGCTCTTTATTCTGTAGGAATTAAATGTTTTTTTCCTTTGTCAGTTTGGGTACAAAGAACATTTTTGGTTGGTAGTTTTAGTCAAAGTATGGTTGAACAAGGTCTTTTCTTAATAACAAACCATTTTAAAATGAACTTACAGCATTACTGACCTCTTTAAATCTAAAGTGGCAATTCTTTATAATTCTGATTTGTAAAATAGCTTTAAAATAACTGGTACAAAGTAGAAGAAGCAGTAACATGAATGACTAGAGCATTTTTGTCCCCTATATTTCAGTTCAGCAAAACTACCTCATATGTAACGACGTTTGAAGACTAAAGAAACTAGAGATATAAAAAACAAAATCAATAATTCATGTACACAATTCAGTTGGTGGAACAGCCAAGTTTCGGTATTTTTGGGATTAAATTTACATGGTCTAATAAATTTTTATTATTACTAGGTGACAAGTTTTTCTTATACAATTTCAAAATGTTTTGTTATGTTTGTGTATAAAGAACATATCTCATGTAGGACACTTTTTAGTGTACAACTCTTCTTCTAGTGCCATTCTTGCTGTTTGGAAGCATTTTCTCATTATTGACATCTACTCTTCTACGATTTTGTACTAAGCCTCATTTTTGTGCGCTTTTCAATTGTGAGTCATTCTTGTGAAAGTGTTTTGTGATTTTTGAAACAAAACCTGCTTAAGAAATTTTTTTTACTAGGTACAAAAATCATCTGAGAAATGCTTCTTTGCTTGGTCGCGATTGAAACTTGAAATTAAAACTCGGATCGTATTGTGATGATTAAGATGTAAATTATATCAAATGGGTTTTAGCTGTTTATTAATGAAACGAGATCATTTGCAGTGTAGTGTATCTGCCCCAAACTAGAGATAAACAACCCTAGAAGGAACATGAGGTGAAAAATAGTTTAGATATTCCCATCAAATGTTGAATCAAACTCTTGTTTCGTGTTCTCGTCTGCCAGTACTACCCCAAATGTGTGAATTGAGCTGCATTTCAACTATTTTTGCCATCTTTTTTTGTTCTCTGAACTGTGAAAAACAGGAAGTTCGGACCACAATTCAACCATTTTTGTGTCAATATCTCTTTTCTTCAGTTAATGTTTTAGCTTAGTTTGCAGACTTGGGTTCTACTTATTTTTATGTATTAAATCAATTTATAAAGGCAGTCTAAATGTAGCCATAGATGTTCAGGGTTAAATGAGGACTGCAAACATCTATTACCGTAATTTCCGGACTATAAAGCGCACCTAATTATAAGCCGCAGCAGCTAAATTTGGGGGAAATTGCAGATTTGTCCACACATAAGCCGCACCGGAATATAAGCCGCGGGTGTTTTAATGCTAATGCAGCAGGGGGGCTGAGGGGGGAGGGAGACGTGTGGAGAGCAGTTGTCTGGCTGCCACTTGGGTGAGGAATCCGTTGGAGGTGTGAATGGCTGTTTTTCAATAGGATGAGTTGAAACATTAAAGATAACAAAAGAAGTCAAACTGCCTTCATTGTCAAAGGTGCAGCTGTGCCAAAGGGCGGGGCCATCAGTTTCGAACAGACCACTTGTCAGTGTTAATTAGTTGCAGAATGTTGCAAAAACAAAGAAAACACGTAGGAAAACGGCTCACCAATGAATGGCTCCCATCAAGGAACCATTAGTCCCATCACTACTCCCGACTCACGTCTGTGTAATCCTGCACGTAGTCAACAGCGCGACCACCACCCCCATACCCCCCTTATACCGCCATTGGGTAATCTTTCGTGAAAAGCACATGATTGCGCAACAAGAGGTCGCGCCAGACTTTTTAGTTGTCAGTCATTTGACTCACAGGGTTAAAAAAAAATCCAGTCATAATCTATTTTTATCCGTCACATTAATTTTACACTTATTACATTTTCAATAGCATTATTACTCTAACACTGGGCCCATTTAGCACACAAATACATAAAATTAGACTCTAAATTAGTCGATAAGCTAGTGATCATATAGAAATTCCCATAAACTCCGTTTGGAGTCGAGCTCAGCGCAGCAGCAGGTGAGGTGATCCTCTGTGCGCTCCGCGGGACTCTGATTACCGTGTAATATTAACGTTCATTATGAGATCATGAGAGAGATGAGGGGTTCACATATTTTCATTGAGATACTCAGGGGAAACCTGGTGCTGATGTTTAATGCGGACCTCCTCGTAGGTTAGTGGGCGTTTGGAGTCCAGTTCCATGTGCGCGCAGCTCGCAGAGCAGATTTTGCGTGTCAACAAGCGTCCACAGCCTATGAACGCTAGTCCGAGAGCGCATTACAACAGAAAGTGTAGTTAGTCTGCATCTGATCGCACGCTGAGCACCGGATTGCAAAGGGGCATTTGAGCGGATCAGGTCTGCGGCTGTGGAGGCTTGTTGACACGCAAAATCTGCTCCGCGAGCCGCGCGCACATAGAACTGGACTCCAAACACTAACCCGCGAGGAGGTCCGCATTAAACAGCAGCGCCAGGTTTTCCCCTGAGTATTTTAATGAAAAATATGTGAAACCCTCATCTCTCTCATGATCTCATAAGGAACGTTAATATTCTGTAATCAGAGTCCCGCGGAGCGCACAGAGCTGCACCTGCTGCTGCGCTCAACTCCGAACGAAGTTTTTAGAAATTTCTATATGATGACTGGCTGATCGACTAATTTAGTGTCTACCGTAATCCTATGGATTTATGTGCTCATGGGCCCAGTGTTAGATCAATCAAATAATTGGAACAGAGCGATCTGCAGCTTCTAAACAGGTTCTCCAAACCGCGACAGTCAGTGGAGGATGAAAAGATTAGAAACAATTAGAATAATATACAAAAGTAATGAAATAATGCTACTGAAAATGTAATTATTATAATTTTTTAATTAATAAGTGATGGATAAAAATAGATTATGACCGGATTTTTTAAAATCCTGTCAGTCAAAATGACAGGAGGGAAAAAAGTCAACCACTCGGGACAGAGATGACTGTTTGGGAACGCAAAGCGTCCCGTTTATTAACATTTAAAAAACAACAAAAAATCTTTTAATCAATCAATCAAACAAACTTTCACATCTTTGACCTGATGAAACACATTTATGCGTGTAAAAATAAAACAATGCGCTCCCAGCGCAGGTCCTGCAGTCGGCCTACCGTAGTAGCGCAGTATATAACAAAACAAAGCAACGCTTGAAAAGGCAATAACGTTAAAGGGCTAAATTAGTTTTCTTTTTAACAAAATAACCAGCATCTTTTCTGAAAACTGCCAACACAGCTCTAAATGTGCAGTAACGCTGCCGTTTATTTTATCAAAATAACCAGAAAGATCAGTCCCGTGTCATCGTTTTAGTCTGTACTAAAACCCCCAAAGTCCTCGTCGTCAGTGTCTGAAACAAACAGACCCAGAATGGACTCGTCAGCCACTCTTTCTCCTTCAAAACCAACGAACTCCTCTTCCTCGGTGTCTGAATCGAACAGCCTCAGAAGAACGGCTTCAGCTGTCGCGCCATCCTCTTCATCACCGTCACGCAACAGTCCAGCTTTCCGAAACCCGTTGGTGATCGTGGATGTTTTCACACTTTTCCATGCTGTCAGGATCCACTGGCAGACTTGAGCTAAGGTTGCTCTTCGCATGCGACCAGTTTTGGTGAACGATTTCTCGCCGCTGGTCATCCATGCCTCCCACTGAACTCGGAGTGCCACTTTAAAAGCACGATTCACACTAATGTCCAGTGGCTGCAAATGCTTCGTTGTGCCCCCAGGAATCACAGCTGGAATAGAGTTTGTGCTCTTGATGGCTGCTTTCACCGAATCCGTTATATGAGCCCTCATGCTGTCCAGAACGAGCAACGCTTTTTTTTGGTGAAAAAATCCGCCAGGTCGCTTGACGTAGCACTCATTTAGCCATTCCTTCATTATGTTTTCCATCATCCACCCTTTCTGGTTGACTTTTACCAAGATGTCTTTTGGGAATTTTTCTTTTGGCATAGTGATCCTTTTAAAAATCACCATCGGTGGAAGCTTTACTCCGGATGCGGTGCAGCCCAGAACACAAGTGAAATTTGTTCTCTCATGGCCGGTTGTTCTCAGTGTGATGGACGATTCACCTTTCTTGTTTACAGTCCTTGTAAGAGGCAGGTCAAAGGACAGAGGCACTTCATCCATGTTGATGATCTCGTCCGGTCCGATGGAATGTTCATTCATCTTTTTCTGTGTAAATTCGCGGAAGTTCGCTATTTTCTCCTCGTGGTCTGGAGGGAGTTGCTGACACAGAGTCGTCCGTGCCCTGATGGACAGTCCTTTTCGTCTCATAAATCTGAGACACCATAATGGTCCACCAATAAAATCTTCAATATTCATTTCATTGGCGGTTGTTTTGGCTTTCAGTCGGATCTGCACGGTGGAAACACCCCGGCCGTCTGCTCTCTGCGTGTTCACCCAGTCTTCAAGAAAGTTTTCAAGCTCTGGCCATCTGCTTTTCTTACCTCTAAAGGATTTTTTGGTCTTTTTGCATTGACCCAGTTCTTCACGCTGTCGTCTCCAACGTCTCACCATTGACTCATTGATGCCAAGGGTACGCGCAGCAGCTCTATTTCCATCTTTCACAGCCAGATCAATTGCCTTTAACTTAAAAGCAGCATCATATGCAGTTCTCCGTTTGTTTTCCATACTTCCTCTGTCTCGCTCTCCTACTCTGTTATGCTCTCGTTGCTTTGTGTTGCTCTATTTATTTGGCACAACTGTCCCGCCTCTTCTCTGGTGTTTCCTTGATAGTGCGCCCCTGCTGGCCGTTAAAAAAACCACAGATAAGCCGCACCATTGTAAAAGCCGCAGGGTCCATGGCAAGTGAAAAAAGTAGCGGCTTATAGTCCGGAAATTACGGTACTCAAGCGGGTTGTTTTGATTGCAAAATCCAGTATAACTCACTTTTATCAGCTCATATTTCCTTTTAATATTCTGTTAGATAAGGTTAGAGTACAGTAACTCAAGACAGACAAATGTAGAAAATATGATCTGCAGTCTGTAGTAGGTGTGGGTGATCTGATGATATTAGAAGGACTTGATTTAGTTGACAAAATGCCAAGGCAGTGATCATAAATCATAGATTTGTTTGTAGGACCTGTCAGATCGACTGACAACAAGATGTTTAGAATTAAGGTTAGTGGATTTAAAGCATTGTGTCATTGCCCGTCTCCCGGGCCATCCTGAGAAATGTGAGGGTTTCCCAACATGCTTTGCAAGCAAATGAGTATTTTGCAATGCAAAGCAGGAGTAAAGACCCATTGTTGGCTTCAAAAACTCCCTGCACAAGTCCTGTGTACACGCTCCAATTTAATCATTTTGTAAAGAATTGATAAAGCTTTAAATTTACAGGAAGAGCTCTAATATTATGTAGAATGCTGTGGACAAGTTTTAACTCCCTTACAGACTTCTGGTTTTGCTGACTTGACAAACTTCAGTATCAGACAAAGATAACCTGAGTAAATACAAAGTGCAGTTTTGATATTATGCTTGCATTAATTTAAGGAAAATAAATAACTATTCAAACCAACCTGGCTTGATGTTAAAAAGTAATTGCTCCCTTTGTTAAACCAATTAATTCATTGTGATTAATCACATTATTTGGAAAGCTGAGATCAGTCCGACTAGCTACACCCAGACCTGACTACTACCAGACCTGTATAGAATTAAGAAATCACTTCAATAGAATATCTGGGAAAAGGGTGGCTTGCCAACTCTGGGTCGGGAAAGAGGTCCTGTCTCAAGTGGAGCAGTTTAAGTCTCTCAGGGTCTTGTTCACAAGTGAGGGAAGGAGGGAGCAGGAGATCGATGGGCGGATTGGGGCAGCGTCTGCAGTGATGTGAACGCTGAACCGGTCTGAGCCGGAAAGCAAGGCTCTTGATTTACCGGCCAATCTATGTCTGAATCCTCACCTATGGTTCTTGAGCTTTGCATAATGACCGAAATAAAGAGATTGCGGATACAAGCGGCCAAAATGAGTTTTCTCCACAGGCTGGCCGGGCTTAGCCTTAGAGAAAGGGTGAGGAGCTCGAACATTCGGGAGAGACTTGGAGTAGAACCACTGCTCCTCCATATCGAGAGGAGCCAGTTGAGGTGCTTCAGGCATCTTGTTAGGATGCCTCATGGACAATCCCCAGGGAGGTGTTTCATGCATGTCCTGCCAGAAAGAGGCCCCTGGGTTGGGAAAAATATATCTTCAATCTGGCCTGGGAATGCCTTGCGGTCTTGCCGGAGGAGCTGGTGGAGGTGTCCAGGGAGAGGACGGTCTGGGATTCCCTAGTTGGGATGCTGCCCCCGCGACCCAGACAAAAGGAAGACGACGAGACTTCAATAGAACCTGTCTGACAACACGAAGTAGGCTAAAAGATCTCAAAAGTTAAAGTCAGAGCATCTTTGTCTGATACTCAAATTCATTTGCAGATCTGAAACATTTAATAGTGTTGAGTCAGCAAAAAGAGAAGGAAACTGTATAGGGGGTAAATACTTTTTCACAGCGCTGTACAATTAAAGATTTTTATCTTTGATAAAAAGTCCTCCGTCCGCTATCAGCTGTGGCATTAAAACCAATTTCCTTTATTTTTCTAACCTCTACTCAAGACATTAAATCTACGAGGTCAGGCCTCATTATTGCTGTAGGCGTTTTGTATTATTCTGTCTGAAGAAGCGTTTGAAGTTCGCCTCAGGCTTTAGATGTTCTTGCCAGTGATTTGGTGGGGGGGGGATTTGGAGCACACACTCTTAAGTTACTCATTCTTGTCACCGAGCCAGTAGGACCTCATTAAATGCAACGGGCAAGGCAAACAACAGTGTGCAGTGAAAGTGGATAGCTTCGTTCTAAGTGCTCCTGAGCTCGTGTTGAAATCCTGTAAATCTACACTAATGTGTTGGCACGCTAAAAATCCAGAAAGAATGGGAAAATAAATAGAATTTAGCAGCTTTTGGGCGAGTTTTAAGTGCATCATACATACCGTAGATTCAGTTTTGGAAATGCATTTGAGATATTCGCACAAAAAGCCTCTTTAAATTTAAATGAAACCAAGCCGCGCTGTTTAACGGTTTCACAAACCAGAACATTCAGTATAAATGTCATCCAGAAAGCCTGTTTTGACAGTTTAATTCAGCCAAGTTTTGATTCCTTTTTGGAAGAGTCACCGCAATATGCTGTGATAAACATCACTTTTTCTACTAGTAAGCATTTGACGAGACTTGAGGATGTGCAACTGGGGTGGTTTTTTTTGCATTATACCACTAAATGAAGGTAGATGGACTAGACAACTTTTCACATGTTGCAGATTATTTGTGTTGGGTAAACATGCCAGTTTTAGCATTGCATGAATCCAAAGCCTATCATATTGCAATGTTATCCCTTTGTGAATAAAATGCCACTGTCAAAATAAGGTTTTTGACGAAACACAAAAGTACAATTCTGTTATATTTAGATGTTGCGGATAAAAAATGTTGCGGTTTATGTTAGAAAAGTTGGCAAAGGACCCGAATGCTGAACATGGTGGCGAGTACGGACCTTAAACAAAGGAAAAACAAAAATCAAGATGCAGGACACAAGAGCAAAGGAATGGGAACTATCAAAATAAAACAGGAAGTAGTACATCGAGAAAGGTTATGGACAATTAGTATCTAACTTTAGTTAGCTCGGCATGGAGAAACATTAGTTTTTATCCTGGTAAAGGTTCTCAGTCATCTAAAAAGGGACAGCGCAAAAAATACAAAATAAATTAATTATATACAACGAAGTAGCATGCACTAGTATTAAATTAAAGGTTCCATATTATGCAAAATTCACTTTTTAAAGATCATTTAACAGTCGTATCAGTCACAAAGACTGTGTATGAGACCCAAAAGTGAGACATTTTTGGGAAATGTGTTTTGAGCTAATGCTAAAATGGGTGGTTTCAAAATCTCTCTAGAGGACAGAGCCAATCACGAGCACCTTTGTCTACCCTCGCCCTTTAAAAACCACAGGAGCGTGCATCCTCACAAATGTTAGCAAGCAGACGTGGTGAAGCTACGAGCAAAGCACAGCAGATGATTCGTAGATGCATCACTGAGCACAAAAGTCTTTTTTTACTCTCTTCACCTGAGACCCTGAAGACCCACTAAAGTCTAGCGGAGAAGATAGACGGGCGGTGCTTAGAGAAGCTCAGCTCCCTAACTGCCATTTGAAAGGAAAGTTTTGCTTCAGGAGGTTGGATGAGGGGCTGGAAAAACAACAGCTGCACTTAAATTAAGGGTCAATTTGACGAATGCAGAAGAAACAATTCAGAGTAGATAGAAAGTACATCATATGGGACCTTTTAAAGTAATACAATTTTTTTGCTATGTTTTCAATTTACATTATACAGGTCAAATTAAATTCAAGCAGTTTTCAAGCCATTCGAAGTTGGGTTTTCAAGATTTTCCAGCTCATTACACTGGGGCTGATTTACACACATGAACAGTTAATACATCAACAAAATGATGATGTAAATGTCAAAAAACCTTGAAAATACCTCAACAATTTTGCACCTTTAAAGTGATAATATGCAACTTTTTCATATTTTTAAATCTTTTCCTTGAGCCAGTCTGTGCTAATATGACCCTTTACAGAGTTAATGAAAAGTCACTTAGCCCCATCTGGTGATTAGATCCAGAATACCACGATTGCAAGATCTCCGTCGCCGTCACGGTACCCAGGAAGTCACGTGTCTCACGAGGGTTAGGCTAACCCAATGTGGCTAGCTGTTATGCTAGCGCTAAAGAGTTTTTCATGATTCCTGCTTTTTCTCACTCTCTCCCTGCTTGAACACAGCTGATTTCTTTGAAGGAGTAAATAACCGCTCCTGTAGAAAACTATGAAGGCTGAGGAGACATTTCAACAGGTAGATTTAGGCGTTTAGAAGCTGAAACAATATGCTAACTTGTGTAATGCAGTTATTTAAAATGGACACCAGAGGGAGCCCAAAACAAGCAAAACTGCATATTATCACTTTAAAAACTTCGATTATAACCCTTATTGGCCTGAATCAGCAAAAAATATTACCGGTGATACGGTAAATCCAAATTTTTTATTGCTTTAAGTCCTGGTGTGGAATTTAAAGGGTTAAGAACAATTTACTTTGGTCTTGGTCCTAATTTGGATTAGTCATAACTATTTTTAAAAAACCAGCATTGCTGGTTACCAGCATATGTTGTGTTTTGGTGCTGGTATGCTGGTCTATAGTGATCCATTAGTTCAACCAGCATTGACCAGTATTGAATCATGCTGGTCCACCAGCTAGACCAGCACCAAACCAGCATAGACCAACACTGACCAGCATTGACCAGCAAATAAATCATGCCGGTCTTGATTTATATGCTGGTCAATGCTGGTTTGGTGCTGGTTTAGCTGCTGGACCAGCATGATTCAGTGCTGGTCCAGCAGCTAAATGCTGGTTGAACTAATGGATCACTATAGACCAGCACCAAAACACAACATATGCTGGAAACCAGCAATGCTGGTTTTTTCAGCAGGGTGGTGCAATGCAATGTAATATTTTGTATCTAAAATCATTAAACATCATGTACATTTCATTTCAACTCTTAATAAAAAGTATTTAACCTGTTAAACTAAATGAATGGTATGGTGAACCCTATTAATAACCATAAAATACATTTACAGCTGCTTGAACGTCTGTACTGAAGGCTGATGAACTCCCATATGCCAACCAATAAAATCCCAATAAATCACTTTCACATCGTGTTATGTAACTTATCTATGTAATTTGTGGTTGTTTTCCCTTAGGCAGAGTCAAAACAGGTGGATAAAGCCCAGTAATTGTCAGTCTGTGACACATCAAGGGTTCAAAAATACAAACATTTTTTTCAGCGCTAGCTGACAAATCATGGTGGTCAGTAATTACAAGCAGATGTGAATGTTGGGGAGGTGCCAGGCCAGTAAAAGCGGCGTATTATTATGATGATTGTATTACACATGCATGCATGAAGCCAACTTGTAAAAGACAAAGAAAAAAAAGAGAGTAGTGCTACATGCTTGTGCATTCCTCTGGTTCAGCGCTGTGGCACAAAATCTCTGCTCGAGGGTCATTTAAAACCAGCTGCAACACTAAAAGGGATGAAACCAAACCAAAAGTACAATGTAAAATTTTATAATGTTCCCTCTGTGTTTTGTCCTCTGGTGCCTTCCCAGACTTGACCACAATGTCGTTAATACTAGGTCATACAACGTTCTTTTGCTTTGTGAGTTTGGAGCATTGATGAAGTCATCTTCACAAAACCAGATGTCCCTTTTTTGTTAGTATGATTAGAAACAAGGAAGGATTGAGTTAATCTCATTAAGGTACGTCGTTGCTGTTGGGCTAAAATCGCATATCCCCATTTTTCACCATTTATGTTTTTACATGGATCAGCTCTATTGGTCAGTCTTTACTTCTGTTGGTTGTTTAATGGATGACTTTTCAAAGAGAATGGCCCGAAACACCTCCCCAGTGAGGCGTCCTGACAAGATGCCCAAACCACCACCAGTGGATCCTCTCGATGTGGAGGAACGGTGGTTTTACTCAAGTCCCTCCCAAATGTCTGAGCTCCTCACCCTATCTCTAAGGCTTAACTCGGCCACCCTGCGGAGGAAACTCATTTCGGCCACTTATATCTGTGATCTCATTCTTTTGGCCATTAGTCATGACCATAAGCAATGATTGGGACGTAGATCGATCGGTAAGTTATGAGCCTAGCTCCCTCCTCACCATGATAGAACGGTTCAGCGTCCGCATCCTTGCAGATGCTGCCCTAATCTGCCTGTTGATCTCCCGCTCCATCACTCGTGAACAAAACCCCAAGATACATAAACATGGAAAATATTACAACCCGGAGTTGGCAATCCACTCCTTTCTGGTCTTTTTTTCTTATTTGTACGTGGTTTTTCCCTAAAAACAACAATTTGATTATGTTTGAATTATAAAACCATGCCTAGTTTGTCAGAATTTCTAAAAAAAGGCAATTATGTTACTGTCTTTTTACAGTGCAATGGAAGTAAAATGGTAATGGCTTCGTTCGTGTATTTGCTAATGCTGGTGAACTGTGGCAGCCATCTTTAATAGAACTGGAAAGTTGGATGTCCATCTAATGAAGACTTTCTAAGAGTTTAATTAACATTTGTCCCCATGGTTCATGAAATGTTTTAGTAACACTTCAGAAACAGGCAAAAACAACATTGTCTGCCTTTAATCTATAGACTGCAGGCAGTAATAAAAAGCTAACATGAAAGTTATCTTTAAGAATAAACCTAATGGGTTTTTGTTAGATTTTCACCCTGTAAATGTCAAACTGGGATTGAGGATTTAAAACACAAATTCCCCTTTTATCTGGTTACTGGTTTTAAGTCAAGTAGAGGTCATGCACTCTTTGAGAAAAATAAGCCAACAAAATATTTCAAGTAGTGGTAAAACATACCCTTGGAATTGGCGTAACACTCGTATAATTATTACCGGAACTAAATGTTAAGAAGTTTTAACCCTAACTTCTTTAAACACATCAGTACTGTTGGTAAGTTTTACGCAAAGAATACTAAAACAAAAACTTTTAATGTTACTTTGTTATTGATTGAGAAAAACATTACAAATTTAGTAAGCAAACCTGGTAAAAAGGCCCAACTCATGATAATGACACCACCGTGTTTCAGATAAAAATGACATGCTTGAAAGGTTTTATTTTTATAAATTATTTGTCAAATTTGAGTTGATTTGGACACAAAATATGTGATTTAGAGTCTCTTTGTTGGACATGGACACATTAGATTGGTAAAATAGTCAAATATTGCCTCCTTTAACCTTTTAAGATGTATAAAACCAGTTCCATCCAACTAATAACTTTCAATTTTAGGGTCCATTTAGGTTTTTCATTGACAATTTTCCACAAACACACAACTCGGCCTTCAAAATCCTCTTTCTGAAAGGAAAAACAAAGGTTGTCACAGTACTGGTTATGACACAAAGCAGCTGATGGCCATAAAAATAGAACTAACCCAAAGAAATTTAAACAGTTTTTAAAAAAAACAAAATTCCAAATGGCCTATTTCCGAAAGAAAGTCATTTTACCGAACCAACAAGCGCCCCACTTCCGGTATGGGAACGCCTTCCGAATGTGTTACCATAGCAATATTTCTTTCATTTCCTGGCCCCCTTTTGATTTCTGTACATATATGTTGCCATGGAAACTGACATTCTTTGCGCGCCACATGTCCCTTTTGTCCAAAATAGAACAAAAACCACATGCTGCACGGCGCTGTACTGTATGTCCAGATGGCATTAGTCATCTAACGGCACGGCGAGAGGGCCGCCAGCGGAGTCATTAATCTCTCCAAGGAAACGTTCGTCACATGAGAGCAGAAAATAGTAGCAGCAGTGACAGCTCAATACTTGCTGAAGTCAATCCTTTGTAGAAGTTTTGCAGAAAGGTTTTGAATGTTTTACATTTTCTTGGGTGCTCTGATGCCTACATTTGTCGAGTTTTAGAGGTGTTTGCATTGAATTATTTCCGTTCATGCAGTGAATTGAGTTTTCTCGCATTTATTTTTATTAGATTGAAATTCTTAGCCTTTTCAAAAAGCTATCGGATGATCTACAACCGTTACTTATGACGACTGTTTTTCTAACAATTAAGGTAAAATAAGCTAATAGCAATTATTCTTTAATTAGCTTTGGTTTCTAGAGATTATGTCAAGGCCCTCATTTGGTTTTAGAGCAGGGTTCCAACCCAAACTTTGGGAAACCCCACTTCAGATGATATAACCCCCCCCCCCCCCCCCCCCCCCCCCCCCACTGCCTGTCAGCATTCCAGGGGCTCATCCATTCCCATCAGACATCCTGTTGGGCAGAACCAACCTTCCCGACAAGACAACTCTTATCAAATGTTTCTGACTCGTCTTTTCTGTAGTAGACATGAGGTTGTGTGCAGGCCCAGTTGAGCTTTGAGTGAGGTCATGAGGGGGGTGAAAGGGTTTCCTCAGTCGACGATAAGGAATGGTTTTCCTTGGAATGCACACGCAAAGGCACACCGGTGGGATCTTGTTGGACTCGTGATTGGTTTAGTCATGAGATTTAGGTGTTTCTTTTGAGTTTGCCAAGAATGAAGGGGCAAAGGATGGTTCTGCAGCTTAATTCCACTGTCTGGAGTCAAAAAACAGTAAATAATAGAGGCCTGGATATGAAAGAGTCGCAAAAACACGTAAACAGACACATTATAGGAGAATGGTAAGCCGTCTGTCTGAATAAGGCATTAGACAGATTGCAGCCAAGCCTTCTGTGTGTCTCTCTCTCAGTAGACATGCAAGAATGCATGACTGGAGATTCAGATGGCTGGTTCGAAGACAAATCTGTGTCCGGGTTTCCAGAAACTTATTACAATCCAATTCAATCTCACCTTCATCACAGTCTAAGCCAAAGCTGGAAGACAAATCAGTCTGTTTTCTTTACCCTCAGCCCCTTTCGGCAGCATTTCTCCCCTCCTCAACGTTCGGAATTTGGATTTTTACGTCAACGGTGCAAATATTTGAAACCCTTCAGTGCAGGAACACTTCAGACGATGTCCTCAGTTGCTCCTAAAAATGTGAAGAAACTTTTTTTTGTTGTTTTTCTTTGTGTCTGTTCAGACCACAGAAATGGAAGTTATGCTAACGTATCGGTCTGTCATGAAAGAAAAATCCCCAAAACTGTTTACCAGGGTTTCAAAGGTTTAGTGATTAGACTAATCACAAATAAGTGAAGGAAACAACATTAGAAGTTTATTTACATGCATTCAGTCTAATAAATCTATAGTGTTTAATTGGGGTTCATATTTTTCTTTATCTAAAATGTGATTAAGGGTAGTAAAAAATGTAAACATGACATTATAATTAGGGTTAGCAAAAGCATTTTTTTGGTTTAACAATATTGTGAAAATAAATCTTTACTTTTTACAGTGAAATTCAAAATCTATTACAATTTTTATAAAACATTTAGCTAGTTTTTTAAAACAATTTTTCCACTTACTGAATAGTGCTACCAAATGTCATGTTAGTTTTTATGTAAAAAGATGGCCCTGAATGATATATTTAGTAAAACATGTATTTTTTCTAAACAGATCCTTTTCAGCTAGTGCAGTTTTTCAATGTAGGGTACTCAATAGGTGGCCTGTGGGCCGGATGGCCCCCAAGTCATTTACTGTGTTCCCCAAACTGTCATTATGTAATAAAATCCACTGCGAATCCATGCAACTCTAGAAGTGCTGTATACAGGCGAGTGGTACGCCACCCCCAGACCACGGACCTATCACCCTCTCCACCCCATAAAATGTTTATGTTTGTCATTTTTCTTTGTTATAAATTTTTTTAAAGGCATATTATGCAGTTTTGCTTGGTTTTAGCACCCCCCAGTGTCTGTTTTGAATCATCAGCTAGCCACATTGCAAAATACGTGACTTTGTGAGACTTCAGGTCACTGGACCGGAGACTCCGAAGTTGCAAACGTGGCATTCTGGACACAAGCAGCAGATGGGGCTGAGTGACTTTTCATTAACCCTGTAAAGGGTCATATTAGCACATACTGGCTCAAGAAAAAGATTTAATCGGGTGGTTTATTCAGAATCCATTTTTTTCAGGTCTTCATAGTTTCTAATAGGTCCCCCTGAGCCTGTCATGTAGGCCAAACATGAAAACTCTCCGTTCCCTGGTTATTTAGAAAAAACAGAATAAGGAAGAACAGAAACTTAAAAATGCGGAAGAGCATTTCTGGAATTTTTGACGTCACAACGTGTATTCACTGAGATGGGAACGCCTTTCGGTCCGCCCAGCTGCTAGCTTTTGTTTTTGTTGAAAATTCAACATGGCGGAACGCACGCAGACACAGTGTTGCCAACTCGGGGATCTACCTGGCTGGCGCAGGTCCCTCTCTCCCTGTTTTTTTTCCCCTCCCTCTGTGTGTGTGTGTGTGTTTAAGCTGCGGTCGGCCAGCAGAGCGCTGCGTGACCCCCCCTCCTTGTCGGAGGGGAGCACGACTGACACACAGCAAGAGGAGGAAAAGCTGATGAAATTAGTTTTAGCAGGAAGCAGGCTCCCTCAAAGCTAATCTTTAGTAAAGACTAGAAGCTACTGTTCGTTACCTGGGTTTTAACATTTTCACTCTTTCACTTTCCCAAGTATCTCGGGACATTTCGGGGGGCGGAGTATTGACGTTTTGGTCATCCAATCAGAAGCGAGTGTTGTGCATATCATGAATACTAATGAGAATCCTGCTGTTTCAAATTCAGGTGTCAGATGGGAAACTTCTAAAGCTTATATTATAAGCATCAAAGCTTCTTTCTTTATAAAAATTACACAGATAGCATTGAATTACACTAGAGAACAATGCAAAACTATAAAATAACCCAGAAAACCACACCTTTAAAAATATGAAAAAGTTACATAGTGTGCCTTTAAACAAATTGTTTCTTTCAAAATTTGTTTAGTTTACTTTTTTTTTAAAGCAAGAAAGGATTTGTATTGTTAACTGGAATAAAATACAAATTTTAAAATATTGTCATTTTCTTTTTTTTTTGGGGGGGTGGGGGGATAATAGTGTAGCCAGCAACAAAATAAGAATCTATTTAATTTTTAGAGACGCACCAAAAAAACCCATCAGCTGGTGATTTGAATTGCTCAATAATCATTATGATCAGCTTAATCAGTGGTCAAATAATAAAAAAAAATTTATGTGAATGCACCATTGCCAATTAGAAATGAGAAGAATTGAATTATGTTTTTTTATTTGCATAAAGAAACCAAAATTGCCATTGACCTTTCAGAGCCGAACAAAAATCAGAAACCGTATCAGCCCTCAAAAATCTAAATCGGTGCTTTTCTGCATTTAGGTAAAGATTCTGAGAGTACATCTTTAAAAAGAGAAAAGAAACAGCTGAAAACATCTATGGAAGTTTAAGTCCACGCCATAAGGAACCCTGTTATCTGAGGTCACGGTTATCCTAATCTTTGTTTAACTCTCGTTTTCCTCTCAGGGAGACTTCACTTGGAGCAGCCTGTCGGGCCGGAGCGTCCGCCTGACCCCAGTTGACATCCAGAGCCTGTCGGAGCTGGAGAGGGCCAGGCTGCAGGAAGTAGCCTACACCCGTTTGGTCCAGGAGTATGACCTGGGTTGTCAGATAACCATTCCAAAAGGTGGGAGCTTCAGTTGTTTTTTTTAAACTGAAACTGGAGACGTGAGTCATCCGGTGTTAGGTAATGTTTTTGTTTGTGAGCTCGGCATGGATGGGAGATTCAGCGTACTCCAGGGGCGAAGTTTCTGACTTTTACTGGGACAAAATCCATCTTTAAAACTATTAAATAACTTCATGCATTTTATGCGCTTAAACCAGTTTAGTGAGCACGAATGTGCAGATACATTCATAGAGCCCCTGACCACATCCTCTCAGGCCTAGAGTGCATTTAGAAGTCACGTAGGGTCTATGTTTGGACAAGTTATGACAGCACATGAATTTAGACGTAAACCACACTCTGCACAGAGGGATCGGGTGCTTCCTGTCTGACATGTTATCTTTTGACCCTCCTCATTGTGACACACGACTCCCTTTCTACCGTAGCTGGGTGGAGTCATCCTATTTGTCACCAGTATGTAAAAAGTCCTCATTTATTAAAGTAAATTAGGCATATTAAGTGTGTTTTGCTCCTCTAAACTACAAAATTGAACTGCTTTTTGAAAACAATACAAACAAATTCAAGTAATTTATTTAAATATAGCACACTAAGGGTGGCTTTCCACTGGGCTTAGCCGTAGGACACAGTTAATTGATAGAATTAAAAGTATTTACACCTAATTTAAAGCAGGCGTGACAAACAAATTTTTCATTTTGGCTGAACAAAGGACAAAAAACATAAAGAAGTCACTTCTAGAAAGCATTTAAAATGTATAAAAGTTGGTTTAAAAATAGATACTTTCTAGGGATGCACCGATATTGGTTTCAAAGGCCGATACCAATTTTTGATTCTCCTACGGTCTGAATTGCTGATAAATTATGGCAAAATTATCTCAAAGGACTACAACTTTTGACTCTCTCTAATACATTTAACTTTTTCATCGAATTGTTGTATATTGTTGCTATGACGATACACATTGTGAAAATCCCACATTATTTTCCTGTCCTTTGTGTTCAAGTCCATCTGATTGGACAGAGATAATTTGCACGTAAGGAGTAAGTGAGTAACACTTGGAACATATTGCAATACTTAGGGATCTACCGATACCACATTTTTCAAAACCGATCCGATACCGATACTTAAATCTGAGTACTTGCCGATACCGAGTACCGATACTTCTACCACACAAAAAATGCAACAAATTGGAATATAGGTTTATTTTTTCTTCTCTGCTTTTTACAACAAATAACTGAGTTAGATAAAAAAAAATGATCAAAAAACTAAAATATAAGGTGAAAAATAACAATTTTCTGTGATTTCACAGTGAAATTATTGCAGTTTTCCACATTTTAACCAAATAAAATGAACTATTTGGCACCATCTCCATCTCTCAACCCACACTGTTCCTCTTTAGCTCAATTGCTCCCCCTAGTGTTCAATATAGGAAACTATAACAGAAATCACAAGTCACAGACAGTGAAGCCACTGGTATCGGTTCCTGGTATCGGGTAACTTTAACCGATATCGGGCCGATACCAGTATCGGTATCGATGCATCCCTAGCAATACTAATATCTTGCATATTGATATTGCGATAACGATATATTTTTTTCAATACAGCATGCAGCTTTTATTCAAAGGCATGAAATGACTTGCCATGCCCTGCTCCTTTCATTTAGTCTGCTTTCGTTTGTCTTCAAATGCGTATTATCCCACTTCTGACACCAAATGTTGCAAAAGCAGGCGTGGTGCAAGAAGGACGAGGCATCATTGAGTTAGATTTTCTCCAAAAATCAGTTCCACTCTTTATTTTTCATCCACAGGCAAAAAAAAACAAAACTCTCCTCACTGACAAAACATCCAGCACTTTATTGTGACTCTCTCTCACACAGGAGGGCCACACCCCTTTTTACTCTAGATGCACTCAATATGCAATTAAGGCTTCTAGGTTCCAGCTGGCCTATCAGAGCAGCCCTCTAGCAAAATCACGGGTTAACACAAAACAATAACATTACCACAATTTAATTAGTCTGAAAACAGATAAGAAATACAATGTTATTTATCATTCCTCTAACAACCAAGGAAGACTTAGCACTTCCTAACATTTGGCACTGATACAAAAAACTTTTCAGTTTTTATTGTCCTGCTTTTTTAATATGAATTTTTGTTGTTGTTGCTATTTTGAAGTGTGTTTCAGTGTAAAGGCTAACTGGCTAAAGGCTGTTGTAAATAGCTTCTTGGGCAGTCTCGGTTTTGAGAATTAGTTAAAATTCCGGAAAACTCACTCGGCTCTCATTGGATAAAGTTGTTTGAAAAAAATTTTAACTTGTGAGAAATTGACTTTTGTTATTCTTGAATTTCAACTTTTATCGACTTGACTTAACGGTTGACTTTTTCCCCCTGGTTATCCATTTTGGTGTTTCCAAAAATCTTAATTTACACGATAATGTGTTAAAAAAAAGAGACTGTGAAAACCAAACCGTGTTAAATCAATATTTCACCCACTTTACGTCAGCTTTCCCCCTCGGATGACGTCTTGTTTTTGCAGTACTGACACAGGTCGTGCACAGTGAGGAGTGTATTTGTTCCACTACACTGTAGTGGAGTGGGTGCCATAGCAGCAGCGTAGTGCAGCCAATGGATTATCCAGCGCCTTGCATTCCAGCTGAAGGTTAAACCTCTCCCCAACATGATTTAATACGTACTTGTCTGTGTTGCTTATGAATTCCAGAGCCGCTGACGGCTGCCATGTGCTAGCGAGGGAAATATTTCAAACGTATGAGTGCATCTGTGAGGGATATTTAAGCTAACGCGTTGGTTTTTTAGTTTTAAAATACATATTTATCAGAGCATTAGGTGGCAGTTTTTTGGTTGCTTCATCAAGAACAAGAAGCATATGAAAGGGAGCCAGAATTAGGAAAGACAAAGACTGATGGGAGGAAGGTAGAAGAGGTTCATTAGGTAGTGTTGCTAACTGGTCTGGAGCTGAAACGAGGAGTGTGGAGGTTTGGGGGATTTCCGTACAGCTTTTGGAGCCATCTGTCAAGAATCCAAACCATTTCCTATCTCGGCCTCACCCCTCCCCTCCTTCCCCAATGGAACATCTGCTTTTCTTTCTCCTTGTATCTTGAACCCCATCCTCACCGTTTCTCCTCTTAACCACTCGTTCTCACACATAAGTTTAAAGTAGGGTTCAGACTGAAGTTTCAAAACCAGCAGATCAAGACAAAAACACTGATTTAGCTAAATAAGCTAACTAAACCAATCTAAAGAGGTTTTCTCAAACTGACATTGTGTTAACAGGCAGCATCTGTAAATGGAGACTAAAACGCTGCTTGGTGGGACTTAATTGGCTGTTTTAATAATACAAGTCTTAAAGCTCAACAAAATGTTAAGGGTTCAACAAGCCAGCTTTGGGGGCTCGTCCGGGATCTTTGAAATTTTGAATGCGACTGAACATAACTGGTTTTATTGCAACCTGGATATTACTTTAATTTGATCCAAATCTATTTCTAAGACCTGAAGTTTGCCTGTGCCAGTTTCCATTGTATCCGGCCTGTTAATCTAAGAATCATTTATCACACTGAGAGCTGACAAAAAAAGACTTCCACTCTTTCAAACACAAATATACTTATGTAATGTGCTAGCAGTTAACATACTGTCACATTTCTCCGGATGTTTTTCTAGCGTCTGTGATGTTTTACATTTATTTTAGTCATTTTTAATCAGTCGAGATGACGTTCAGATTAAAAAAAAAAAAAGAACACAAAGGAAAACAGCCGAAGCGTGTTTTGATAACCATGTAAGGTCATTGTAGAATAAAATATTTCAAAGTATTTTATGTGATGGCTGCTGCCACATCTGCCTTTACCATTCAGTTAAATGGTTAATTTATGCCTACATTCCTAACTTATTAAATATAAAGATAAACAACGGATATGGGAACCATTTGTTTCACACGATTTTATTGTTTTTTTTTCTTCTTCTTGGCACAGATGGACAAAAGAGGAAAAAGTCTTTGAGAAGGAAGCTGGACTCCCTAGGAAAAGAAAAGAGTAAGGACAAAGGTAGGTTCTTTTCAATCAGAGTTAGTCATAACTCTCTGTCCTGTTGTGCTGCCGGTGAGACAAAAGGGCCAGTTTGATGGTGGCCGCCCCCTCAGGCAGGTGAACAGCGAGGTTGTTAAAACGGTATCCGTTTACAGGCATTAGGAGTTTAAATTTAGCATAAGTGGACAGACTTCTTATGAGGGGACCGGCTTTGATAAGCGACCAGTATGTTACGAGAACAAAGTGTGTATGGTAGTAGAGTATTCATATAAAACTTTAAGGGTGTTTTAGCAGAAGTCGTTCTCCTAGTAAATGAGGCCTTGCAGCAGCAGATATGTTTTACCTCAGATAGTGAGAGAAAGTATTTATACATGAGTTAAATGGTATACAAACGCATCAGCCTTCAAGACCTGAGACACACCATCGGTGGGAAGTACATCTCAGCCTAACAAATCCCTGCTGGTGTTTTAAATGATTAGTTTTGACACATGGTTCTGTGGAAATGTTAAAAACAGTAAATATCTTACCTGTTGTGGAAATTACTTTTTATATTAGCTTTAACGGCTAGTCAGGGTGGGGCTAGTTCTTTAGTGAATTAATTATACTTTAAATAAAAGTAACACTGCATATCAAATTCATGCAAACACTTTTTAATCACTTTAACATCAGTGTCAGTTTACCATTAACAGAAATACTACAATATTCCTGCAGGATGTACCACAGGAAGTGCTACAGCTAGCTGTCACTCCAGGTTTCACTTTCAAATAACATTAAAAAATTCTACGCAAACAGCAATGTAACCATCACTTTATGGGTTTAGGCTAATAATGGAGATGTTTGTGTCATGTGCATGAAAATGGAATGCAGCATTTAAAAAATGATTGCAATGATTGTTTATATAGAAAGTGAAGGGAGCTGCACAAATATATAAAATGGCATGAATTGCGATTAATGTAGAGTTGATTTGAGATGGAAGAAATGAGCTATATGTTTGACGAGCTAACAGATTAGCTTGTCAGAATTCCACTATTTCTCTAAACTTAGGTTGTAAAAAAGTAGTGGTGGGCATAGATTAATTTTTTAAATCTAGTTTAATCTAACGTAATCTTGAAATTAATCTAGATTAAAATGGCTCATTTGAATTCTGCCAAAGGTTGGATTTGCTGTGGGTCTGGACAGATGCCTGGTATAGACCCAGCAACCCAACTTTGAGAATAGATTAACGGCGACATTTTTTTTGTTGCGCGATATGAGTCTGGCACGTCAACGCCGATAATGGCCCACCACGAAAAAAAAAAAGCTACGCACAGCAGATAAAATATGAAAAGTTCAGAACTTTTCCGCAGAAAAACACTACAAATAATCGAAACTGTTACTTAAAAAAGTTTTTATTGCTATGTGTCTCACAAGCTTTGTTTGGGCTCCTGTCTCTTTAAGAATCCCGGTGCTCTGATTGGTTGACTTGATTTTTCAAAAAATGTCTGTGAGAGGCAGCCCTTTATGTTTACAACATCCCACAATACAATTCAGCATAAACTGTCAAACTCTGCATCCATGTGTTTCTGTTTAAACCCTAAAGATGCATTTTGTTTGTAGATTGAAGCTAAATTACTTGTGAAATAAAGCTTTTTGACAACCATGCCCACTTTTTAGTTAAGGCTTCTCTGGTCCAGCTGTGGAAATACAAAGTCAGGTTACAGATGAGCTCATGAGATTAAAAAATGTTTTTTTAAGATTTGGTATAGACAGATTTTTTTCCTTTTCATTACATGCATGGGTTCCCCTTCGTAACCCAAACGGCTCAGATGTACCTGCCTTTCACTTTCGTCTCTTGGAGACTCCAAAACCCGGTCCTGTGTTTTACTTTGAAGTGGGTTCCATCTAATTCCTGCAAGGAAGACATTCCTCTTGATGCTCTTGCAGAACTCAAAGCTGTATATTTGATATAGCCAGACTTGAGGTTTTGTAAATTGGCGAAAGTGGATATCGTTATGATTTTCTGCCGTGTTAAGGCCTGAGATTTTAGCGGAACTTAATAGATTTTGGTACCTTTCTGCAATTTTGTTTGGTCTGGATCAAAAGATGCCACCGGAGGCCTAGATGGTGAAGATCACCAAAATAAAGTGCATGTAAAATCTAGATTAATGTGGTTTGGCTGTGGACTCATCTGTGAAACGTGTAATATTACACTGCAAAGCCTTGTACAGCATTAGAATCACATTGGGTTTAAATGCATTTGTGTGTATGTGGGGTTATGCAAGCCCTGTTAACGCTCCGAGGGTGCAAAGAAAATTCGTTGTGTCACAGTGTTAGCGGTTATGTTGTTCGTAAACCACAGCCCTCCGCTTGTGGTTGTGGAATGCATTTTGCTTTCCCTCTCCTTGTCCTCCTCTCTTTATTTCTCACACACACACGGCACAGGTGGGTAGTTTTTCCTTCTTAACTGTTGGAACAGACTCCAAGATTGTACACCATGGGATAAAAGCCCAGTATGACATCATACTTAGCTCTTGCCTGTGTGCATAAATCAGTGGTATAAGTCAGATTTTAGTCTTACGTTGATTAAAGTTCTGCCTTACCAAATTTTTAGGACGTTTTGCTTTTAGCCTAAAACATATTTTTTTCAGCTTTTTGTCTCTATGTCAGACTTTACAATAAAGGTGGCTCGATGTAGGTTTCTCAAGTGCCAATTTATAGAAAACAAGGCAGCCAATGGTGATGCATACGAAATAAAAAATAATATCCTGGCAGGATAGTCTTCTAATAGTAACAGTTTTAATGTTTGCACGTTAAATCATAATAGATCATTTGAAAATTAAAAGCTTACCGTTTCTTGAAGGAATGTATATCACCTGCCGGTTTTGTTTAGCGCAACTTGAAAGTAACTTTAGACGTGACTTCACATATTTTAACATCTCAAGTAATCTGTTAGCACTCGGAGTATGTGTTGTGACTATGACAAATTGTAGCTCAGTATCTGTAAAACTCACTCAAGTTATAGCCATGTTTGTGTGTGCTAGGGTTAATTAGCTGCTGTGGTCATCTTGTTGTGTCATCAGTTGTAAATGTAGATGTTATTTTGTTAACAGACTGAAGACAGATGGCCATCTATTAAAATGTTACAGCCCATAAATGTGATTGAAAATGGGAATGACAGAAAAACAATGTATTGAAAATACATATTTTGTCTTTGAACCCACAGCCTCAGGTCAACAAAAAGTTAAAGTCAAATGAGTTTAAGTAAATTAAAGTGGGTAAAAAAGACCCTCAAATATTAATAGCTGTAATTTTAATTGCCAAGTAAATAGCAACATATTTGTAAGAAAAGTACAAGTAAAATAATATTCTGACTTCAGGTCAAAAAGCACTCTCCACTGATAGTGTTCCATTTCTAACAAGTTGCACTTTCCTCTGATACAGTGTTCCATTTCTAACAAGCTGCACTTTCCTCTGATACAGTGTTCCATTTCTAACAAGTTGCACTTTCCTCTGATATAGTGTTCCATTTCTAACAAGTTGCACTTTCCTCTGATACAGTGTTCCATTTCTAACAAGTTGCACTTTCCTCTAATACGGTGTTCCAGTTCTAACAAGTTGCACTTTACTCTGTTAGTGTTCCATTTCTAATAAGCTGCACTTTCCTCTGTATCCTCTGATACAGTGTTCCATTTCTAACATGCTGCACTTTCCTCTGATATGGTGTTATATTTCTGATAAGCTGTTCCTTTGTGAGTACTGAATAGGTTTGATTGATTGATTGAGTGTAGTGCAAGTACTTTCTCTCGCTATCTGATGTCATTTCTACTGATGTACAATCCCCGCCCCAGGAGAAATACTTTTGGGCAAGTGCTTACAGGAAATTGGTTTTTGTTCAAGTTATTTTTTGCATTTAAAACCTAATTTTCTTGAGTAAATAATATGTTATTATTTTAAAAAGCTAGAATAATAGTCTAGTGAACTTTCTCTGGGACTGGTGTTGTGCTTAAAAGAACACGCCTGGTATGAAAGTTACTCTTGTCACAGGAAGTGCCGTTTGATTGACACAAGGGTCTACTGTTACTTGCTTGCCTCTTAAATAACAATCTCAGGTCTGGCTGATTATGATTATTTTCTTTAAATTGGCTAAAATTCAACCTGATGAATCACCCAAATAGCCAGTTGGTCCACCCTTACCTCACAATGAGCCACAGTGAAACAAACATGTTTAAATAAAAACAGTTTTAGGTCTATTGTTGCTGAATGACTTCTAAAAATGAACCTGGTTGGAGAACACAGCATTTCTTCTTAATGGACAAAGTTGTGTTATTTTGGTCAAAAGCACTAAAGCACAAATGCTGCCAACGTTATGTTTGTGTTTTACTCTGGAAAACAGATGCAGAGCTTTAATCATGCTGTAGGGGTTTTTACTGGCAGGGTAAACATGCTTTGTGATGCTTTTATTGCATTTGTGTCAAAGCCAAGCTGCAACAGATGCAATAAAGTGATACGTTTGATGTCCTAACAGCTTTTTAGGTAACTGTATACTTTATTTTGGTGTTTTTAAATCATCTGGAACTGAATAAACACTCTTCCTTCTGGGTTTTTTCTCTTCCTCCTTTAGAATGCATACCCCAGGCTTTTAACATACCCCTCTCCCAGGTCATCGCTAATGACAGAACACACAGGCAGCGTCAGGACAGCTATCGTCAGGACCATCCACAGAGAGAGGAGCACAAAGACTCCTCTGACCTCGTCTCGTCTATCCTACAAGTTTGTCAATACTTGGGTTTTTTTTGCATATTTTAAAAGAAAAATGATAAAAAGGTTAAACAAAATCTTGAATCATGTGTCTTTTAGTTTGCCACCAAGCGCCCATCAAACAAAGAGTTATCCAGCAGCAACTCCTCCCTGAGTTCCACATCAGAGACGACCAACGAGTCGACGTCGCCCAACACCCCCGAGTCGGCGCCGCGAGCCCGCAGGAGGGTGAGGAGACGTTTTTTTTAATTAGCGATGAAATGGTATGGAAATTTAGTGAATGTGACTATTATGAAAACATTGATCTCTCTTAAAAACTCTTAAAAAATGAAATTACTGCCCAAAAGGTTTGAGTGTAGATAGTCTGCAGGACAAAAAACATGACGCACCCAGCATGTTTCTTACTTCAACTCTGGTCATCTTTTTTCAGAAATTCAAAGTTTTAGATCTAAAAATGATTAAACCTGAAAAATTAAAACGCAGAAAATGTGATTTTGGGTGAAAAAAAAATCTACAAGTTTTTTAGGGCTCAACATTAGAGCATGGTCGTAGATTTAGCATGGATATAGGTGACGTGTCCCCACCAATACCCAGCGATTATTTAACTGTCCCCAGCAATAATTTGATCCAAGGGTGCAGAAAAAGAGCTGCATCCCCACCAATAATATGTGCATCCCAGTGGACCGAGGGGCTGTGCTGCTGTGCGTGGACCTGTGTCCAGGGGAAGGAGGCGTGTCTGGATCAACAAGCACAATCCTTCGCTCCGGAATGTCCACGCTTCCAGACACGCTCCCTCCCCCATGGACAGAGGTCCGTGCTGAGCCGCTCACTCCAACGTCACCTGCCCTGAGTCTGGATCTGGACATCGGGCCTATGGTAACTTTGGTCCCATTGCGCAGCTCGCGGTCTGAGCGGCTTGTCTTAATCTGCACTTCCTGTTCTGGCATGCCCTGTGTTATTTGTGAAAAACGCTATATAAATAAACCTTACTTTTCAAGTACGTGCTTTTGCCGAGGGCTCTTATTGTGAAGGGTTGTTAGAGGCAATTATAAAGAAGTTTGGTAAAATTGACAACAATGGTGAAACTCAAAAATCTGTATAATAATACCTTTATATTTTAGCAGTTCTATAAAGAATATGATCACTCGTAGCTTCTGGTTACATTTGAGGAATAATTTAAAGAGCAAACTTGAGTAAAACTGATCAACACCTGCTGTGGTCCGGCTAAAAAAATGAGCACTCACTGGTTACGGTTTTAACTGTAACTTAACGTAAAAACCATAGGAAATTTGATAAGAACTAGTAACTAGGGATGGGCCGATGCTGGTATCGGAAGGGAGTGGACAATACTTGTAGGGTATCGGTATCGGCTAAAGTTACCCGATACCAGTGGCTTCACTGTCTGTTAGTGATGGGTCCAATTAACACTGGTAAGTGGTCTGTTCGTAACTGACAGTCACACCCATTGGCACAGCTGCACCTTTGACAATGAAGGCAGCTTGACTTCTTTTGTTATCTTCAAAGTTTCAACTCATCCTATTGAAAAACAGCCATTCACACCTCCAACAGATTCATCACCCAAGCCTTTTCCCAACAATAACTCCTCTCCACACCCCTCCGTTTCACCCTCAGACCCCCTGCCTGCATTAACAGGCTTTTGTTTGTTTCGCCATGAAATTAAGAAGTGAATACAAAGCAGGCATGCATAGTGCTTACAGTCACCCACAAAAACATGAACGGTTCTCTAGAAAGACTCGGTTCTCCTAGTTCACAGTGAAGAGCCGTTCAAAAGATTTGGTTCGTTCATGAACGTCACATCACTACTGTCTGTGACTTGTGATTTATGTTGTAGTGTCCTATATTGAACACTAGGGGGAGCTATTGAGCTAAAGAGGAACAGTGTGAGTTGAGAGCTGGAGATGGTGCCAAATAGTTCATTTTATTTGGTTAAAATGTGGAAAACTGCAATAATTTCACTGTGAAATCACAGAAAATTGTTATTTTTCACCTTATATTTTAGTTTTGTGATCATTTTTATTAATTTTATTTTTTTTATCTAACTCAGTTATTTGTTGTAAAAAGCAGAGAAGAAAAAATAAAACCTGTATTCCAATTTGTTGCATTTTTTGTGTGGTAGAAGTATCAGTACTCGGTATCGGCGAGTACTCAGATTTAAGTATCGGTATCAGATCGGTTTTGAAAAAAGTGGTATCGGAACATCCCTACTAGTAACCCTTTCAATGTATCCACCACAGAATGAAAGCTTGTTTGTTAAAGCGAATGCCTGATTACCCAACAGGGCGGCATGTCTGTGGACTCCATCACAGACCTGGATGACAACCAGTCGCGCCTCCTGGAGGCGCTGCAGCTCTCCCTGCCGGCTGAAACGCCCAGCAAGAAGGAGAAGCACAGGGACAAGAGGCTGAGCCTCAACCCCATCTACCGTCAGGTGCCCCGCGTGGTCGACAGCTGCTGTCAGCACATCGAGAAATATGGTAAGGGTTTTACTTTTTTACTTACCAATACACTATACACGTCCAGACTGACCATTGAATTAACTGGTTGCTTCCCTTTTCTATTCAGGTTTGCAGACTGTGGGGATCTTTAGAGTGGGAAGTTCTAAGAAGAGAGTTCGACAAGTGGGTATTCTTCTGCCTTTCCATCATTTTAAGGAAAATCTTGGATATTTTTACACAAACTAAACATCTTTAAATACAAGAGTGAATATAAGTCCCTAACTGGAACAGCCAATTAAATCATAGCCAAGCTGAAAACAGCTAGTGTGAAACTTTCACTCCTTTCAACACCAACAAACAAAACCTGTCCTCTAAGGATAGTGAGAACGAACACAACGTGGTGTTTCTGCTACCAAAGCAGCACCTGCTACATTTATATAAAAAGACAGAAAATACAGCGATCCAAAAGTTTGTGTTGATACTCCAACTGTTTACTCCCACACCTCTCATCATGTGATCCGTTTGGCTCACTGGAGTTTAATGGAGCGATCAGTGTGGGCGAAGGGAGTGGACAATACTTGTAGTAATTACAGAGAAGACTATGTTTATTTACTGGGAGGAGGTTAATTCTCTGACAGCAACAAAGAAGCCGTTTTATGGCGGCTTATAAAGACGGTGTTTCATCAGTAGAAATAATGCAACCTAACAAAAGCAGGTTTATTCTTGCTTATTAGGTAGAAACACCTCATACTTTGGATTAACTGTGTTTCCTCATACCGGGAAGGGTGGGATATTTTAAATGAGGTAGCTCTCTGAGAGAATCTCAAGTCAACTTCAACGTTATGGGAGACTGATCCTGACAAAACTGACAATAAAGATGTCATCTTTAGCTGAAATCTGACATCTCTCTCTTGCCTCCATTGTTGTTTACGTATGTGTTGCTGGCTGCTACACGTGAGTCATCCTCTTGCTGAAAACGTGACTTGTTGCATACCTGACGCCACTTAGTGAGACAGAAAAAGACAACAAATACATCTTTTTACAAACGAAAATGACAAAAATACTAATGCTTAGTACTTAGATAGGTAACGTTAATTGCTTTACTGGTTTGGAGATATTAGTTACCGCAAGCATCGTTGGTTATCACTGACTGATTTGACGTAGTTCAATGGCTAATTCCTGACAGGAAGCCATTTTCTCACGAGCTACCGGGCAGTTAGCTCCATGAAATTACCCAAGGAGCCAGAAAGTTTAAGTGAATTTCATAGGAGCTGATTGGTTGACACTGATTCTCTAGCTGACCAATCATGGTTTAGAAAACCCACCTCATTACCATACACTTGAGGGGGGAATAAGCATGAGGAAAAGTAAAAATAAACGTGAAAATAAACAATTACAACATAAATATATTTGGAGACTTCGTAGCAGCTCAGGTAAAAGCTATCATAAATTTGACATTCTCATTACATTTATTTTCATAGAATTCTATAGTTGTTGGTTAGCGCTAACAGCTAGCTGTCGCCCATCTAGAGCAGCCTGAGGCGCTTCTGGCAGGAACTCTCATTTAGCGGCACACTATGTAACTTTTTCAGATTTTTAAATCTTTTCCTTGAGCCAGTCTGTGCTAATGAAGTCACTCAGCCCCATCTGCTGCCACATTTGCAACTTCTGAGTCTCCGGTCTGGTGCCCTGAAGTCTCACAAAGTCACGTATCTCACGAGGGTTAGGCTAACCCAATGTTGCTAGCCGTTATGCTAGCACCAGAGTGTTTTTAGCTCATGATTCCTGCTTAAACACAGCTGATTTCTTAATGAGTGATGAACCGCTCCAGTAGAAAGCAATGAAGGCTGAGGAGACATTTCAACAGTTAGATTTAGGTGTTTCTGAGCAGAGACAATGCTAACGATTTTACGAGTCACTTAAATCGGACACTAGGGGGTGCTAAAAACAAGCAAAAACTGCATTGTATGCTTTTAATAAAGTTGCATTTGCATGAATAGACATGCCATGAAAATTGTCAGTTTGATGTAGTTTTAGGATGACAGTAGCACACTTTGACCTTAGCTTAGCTTCAACTAGCCATTAGCTTGCCAATACAGTCAGAACTAATCTCCATTTTTCCCAAACGGAGATTGTTCAGAGAGCCATTTACAACCAGTAAGATGATTATTAATTGTAACCCTTCCACACAACCCTACTTCAATTAATCTGATTACATTTCTTTGTGTTTAGACAATCTGACAATAAAATTACATTTTTTGGGAAACGATGGGTTAGAGTTCCACCGTTTTTAGACCATTTTAAAAAAGGAAAGCCTGAAAACATACCAGTTTTTAACTGTTAACATGAATAGTTTTTACACCAATACTTTAGAGGTAGCAAAAGGGCCATTAGTGGTGGGGATGATGGTTTTTGGGAGGAAACTAAACCATTTCATTAAAATGATTTAATGTTGAAAAATTGCCGGCAGACATTTTTTGTTTTTGCTACTTAAAAACTTAAACTGAAGTTATATTTTTATTGGCTTCATATTTGATAAAATGAAAATTATTCATAAGTATGATCCCTCATTGAACCATATCTAAAGTATTTATCTGTAAATCTGAATATTTGTATGTGTAGGAGGGAGTTCTCCCTAAGTTTTTAAGAGTTTATTATCAAGACTGGAAGTCATCCAAGGTTTAGATGGCCAAGATTACAATCCGTACTTGTAAACTAGCTGGAACGAAACACCTATCAGGTCACTCAGCAGCCCAGGATGGGACAAAGATGATATATCTCGTATGTTTTTGACTATTTCAGCTGCGTGAGGAGTTTGATCGCGGCGTCGACGTCCAACTGGACGAGGAGCACAGCGTTCACGACGTGGCGGCTCTGTTAAAGGAGTTCCTCAGGGACATGCCCGACCCTCTTCTTACCAAGGAGCTCTACACGGCCTTCATCAACACCATACGTGAGCTTCTTTCTGCTTTTCTTTTTAGCTTCTTCCTCATTGTCATATTTGATGCATTTTTCTATCTACATCATAGTGTTGGATTCAGATGAGCAGCAGAGCGTCAGTCAGCTTCTAATCTACCTGCTCCCAGCATGCAACAGTGACACTCTTCACCGCCTGCTGGAGTTCCTGTCCACGGTGGCTGACCACGCCCACGACCAGCAAGCCAAAGACGGTCAGGAGGTGAGAATCAAACTAGCGTACAAGAAAGTAAAGAGTCTAAACAACTCGTAGGAAAATCACCAAAACAAACAACAGGAAGCACTATTTTTTACTTCTTTTGCAAGGTTTTTGTAGAAAAAGAACCAAATGCCCAGCACAAACTCTCAGTGCGTTTACATGCATATCTAAGTCGAGCTAGATCGGTCTAGGTCAATCTTATGTTAATAAACTGGGAGCCTTTATCCTAGTTTACATGTCTGCTAGAAAACCGAACTCTTAAATGACGTTCGCTCCACTCCGCTACGATAGGGGGCGACATGCGCCCCTTCCTGTCGGTCTTCTGCCGGTTGTTTTCTTAGCGTTTAAAAACTCTTGTTCTAAACGCTTCTATCGGTCACAAATTTGATCGCGCGTCTTCGTGTACCAAGCGCTGGCAAGCTGTCCGTTTGTTTTTGCTGCTCTCGTCTTTTACCGCTACTGATTTGTTTGTATTCCCACTTCCGCGGTGTCGTCACTCCCGGAGGAGGAGCACCCAGACAGCATTAGCTCGGCTAAGCTGTTTACATGGAGGAGGAAGTCGAGCTACAACCGCATTATCTGGGAGCTTTAGCTCGATTAGATCCAGTTCGACTTCAGCCGGACTAACGTGTTTACATGCAGTTTTAAAAACCGACTTGAGTCGATTTAAGGCAATAATTCGGTTTTCTAGACTGCATGTAAACACACTGACTGATTAAAGATTGCCAGGTAGTTTTGCAGTAATCATGAGGTCTCTAAATGACTAGACTGCCCAACTATTAGCTGTGAAACACAGCAAAACATCACTGTAAAGGCTAAAAAAACTGCTAAACTCAAGAAAAGTTTAGTGTATATCCTAAAAACAGGAAAAAAATAAAATTTTCTGTAAGAAGGTCGTGTCCAAATAACACTTTTGAGTGTAATAAAGTGATAAGGGGTATACTGTGTGGGATATCTATGTAGCAGTACAAAGGGAGTGTCTTTAAACAGAACCCAGCTAAATCCTTCTCAGTCCCACAATACAAAAACTGCAGATAAATTTAATCCCAACATTTGTTTCCCTACTGTCTGGAATGTGCAGGACTCCACGTCCTACTGGGCATTTTTCTTTAAAGAGCTTGTCTTATTAAGCATCATCAATAATCAATTCTAATTAATTTCTGAGTTCAGCCAAATCATTCCCATACCATGATGCTGTCACCACCATGCTTCACAATGAGGATGGTCAAAAATTTGGCACAGGAAGTTTCCTCAGCAGCCAAAAAGTTTTGTTTCAGTCTCATCCAACCTGAGTACCATCGTCTATAACTCTGAGAAGCCTTCTCAGAAGATTGTCCTTTGGTATGAGGCTCTTTAACAGTTCGTGTTTTTGGTCTTTGAGTTTTGATCGTTTTCGTTTTCTTGGCAGATTTTTAATGTCCGTTTATTTCAAATTTTCTTACATTTAATGCTGCTTCGTGTGTATCTTTTTATAAATGAACCCCATACTTTTCTGAAAGTGGTTATTAAATGGTTCAGTGATAACACTGGTCTTGATATTGTCCCAATATAATGTATACTGGGATTTTTTTATGTGCCAATTGTGTGGCATCGTAAGGTCAAGTTTGAATTTGGAGTTTTAAGGCAAAGATGATAAAAGTAAGAGGCATGGTCAAAATTTAAGTTTGTGTATTTGTTTTACATAAAACTCACGAACATACTGAAACCAGTGGCGGATCTAGGAAAAAATTAGAGGGGGGTCAGCTGCTTTTTTAAAGGGGTACATTCTAAAACACTAAGCACTTAACATGGGGCCACGCTTGTTGTACGGGCCCCCCTGGCCCTCCCCTAGATCCGCCCCTGACTGAAACTAGTTTGTAGTAAAAGAAAAACAGGAGGTTCTATGAAATAGTTTTGAATACCTTGTTTTTTCAAGTTTTGGGGGCTTGTCCAGGATCGCTCAAATTTAGCCAATTATATGTTTGGATTGGATTTGCATTGGGAGTGAAGTTGTTCATTACATAAGGATTATTAAACAACATTTGCTTAAAATGCTAATAGATTTTTGAGATGGGCATCATCTTAAAAAACTCTGGTCTGTTTGATCAATCTCGATTTCCCCAAAATGAGGCTTTTAAAGCTACTTATTGTTGTAAACCAGGGTTGTATGTAGGACCCAGATGCAGATGGAGGGAACCGCAGGTTGGTACAAAGGATTTTTATTTAAAACACTGAGTATGACTAGGACCCAAACACGGACAAGACAGGCACGCTTAAATACAGAGGGAGGTGATGACAAGACGAGACACAGGTGGCAGGATAACAAATGGATTTCACCTGTGGAGACAGAAGGCAGAGGGTTTAAACAAGGCACAAGACAGTACACGAGGAGGACACTAGAGGGTGACATATGACACTTACAACTCATTACAGTTCCAAAGAAACTCACTTGAAAATGTGAACTATCATTTAAAATGGTCTAATTATTCACTTTATTTAGTGTTTCATGAGAAACTTTATGCATTTAAATTGGTTTTATTCACGTGTTGTTAAACTGTTGGTGTGAAATGTCAGTATAGGTGTGTGAGTGTAATGTTTCCCGTCATGGATTTATAGCTCCAATTTCTGAAAATGACAGATAATTTGGCTGTTTTCATGAAGAAGTGATGCAGAATTAAAAAAATTTTAAATAAAACTCAGGATTTTCAGAATACAAAAAGCAACTTGTAAGCAATAAATCATTTTCTAGTCTTATATTGTCAAGTAGAGTTGCCCCTTTAGGGGTGGTTATTAAATTGTTTTTTTGATTAATTAGGATCAATGAGCCCTCATCGCCTACCATCTGTAGTTTTACGTCAGTAGTGACATTTGGGTTCACTGGAAGATAATTACGACATAACTAATTAGCATATCAGTAGAGACAGGCATTACTAAAGCTATTTATTTTAATAGGTTACTGAATAAACATGTAGCATCTGCTTATGAATAATATGGAAATAATTCACTATGATCGCTTCATTAATGGACAATAGTTACATTAACAAAAAAGAAGTAAACCCGACAGTATTAATGTTAAAGTGTAACAACTGACATAAGACCAGAGGCTGCAACATTTCTGAGATTTTCTAGAATTTTTAAATCAACTTAAAAAATCAACAGTATTCAAATGATTGTTATTGGTTTTTAGGATTACATAACTTTAAAAAAAATACATGTAAGATAATTTCGCTGCACATTCTTGAAATTTTAGTAACTATTTGAAAAGCTATATTTTTTAGTTTTATTACACAGTGGTATTTGTACAATTATACCAAACTAAACATGAAATTTTCACTGCATTTTGCTTATACACATAAACAAGACAGACATATCACTCCAAGTAGTTATTAATATACACAACGGATTAAGTAAAAATTCATTTCCAATGTCTCTCATTTCATCAACGTAGGTGATTGATAACAAACAAAAAAACATGCAACAAAAACAAATACTAATAAATAAATCCTACCCTCCCCTGCCTGCACTGTGACTACGCATATCAACCTTTACCCAGAAATAAGATCAGAGGCTTCCAAATTTTTTCAAAATCAGCTAATTTACCATTTATAGTATATCTTATTTTCTCTAGGTGGAGCGTGTTGGTGAGTTCTGCGACCCACATTTTAAAGGAAGGAGTATCTTTACCTTTCCAAAATTGGAGAATGAGTTTCTTCGCTGTGATTATTGTGTGAGATATAAAATTACATTGTATATTTCTTAAAAATTCCATCTTCTGAAACACTCCAAAAATTACAAGTATTGGCTCTGGTTCTATCTTTACTTCTAACACTTTAGACATGTAATCGAATATGGCTACCCAGAAACTTTGTAGTTTAGGACATAAGAAATAACTGTGTAATAGTGTTCCTCTATGTACCATGCATTTTTCACATATAGTTGAGTATTCTGAATTTATTTGATAGATTTTCACTCTTGAGTAATGCAACCTATGTACTATTTTGTATTGGATTAAACAATGTCAGGCATTTGTTGAGGTGACATTTATTTTACTTAGAGCCTTCTGCCAAGTTTCATCAAGTATAGGGGTTCCAAGTTCTTTTTCCCAAGCCTCTTTAATCAGTGTTGGGAGTAACGAGTTACAAAAGTAATGAATTACTGTAATGCATTGCCTTTTGCGGTAACGCAGTAATGTAAGGCATTGCAGAAAAAAAATCGGTAATATTTTACTCGATACAATGTCAGTAACGCGCATATTACATTACATGTTTAACCCGGATTGAAGTGGTGATTTTCCAGAGGAGAAACGTCACTCAGCGCCAAATGTTTAACTTCCTGTAGTCAGACAGAGCAGAGATGAGTCCGGTTCTGTCTGGGCCACGCAGCAAACTCATGCGTGGTTCCGAACTGCGTCGGAGGAGCGCGCACAACTCCTGCGCGCTCACAGTAACCAAAGCCAGCAGCGCGCCGCTCGGAAACTGAAGCGAATTGAGAAGTTTCCTGATAAAGAGTCGCTCTAACAGACTAGATTGTTCACATCAGAAGTTTGAGAGTTCACTCTCTCGCGTGTGCCGAGCAGAGGAAAGCGCGCGTCATGCAGCGTCCGCTGCAGGAGGGAGGAGGAGCAGACAGGTGGAGGTAGGAGTCAAACTATCCATCCATCCATCTTCTGTAGCCGCTTAATCCTCCACAGAGGGTCGCGGGGTGAGAGGCGGGGGACACCCTGGACGGGTCGCCAGGCCATTGCAGGGAGTCAAACTAATGAATAGGAACTCCCCATGTGCACAAGCTGCCTCAGGATGGATGATTGGGTTAATATACAGATGGATGGATATCTCTCCATGTATCCATCACATGACCTTCCACTGGATGTAGAATGAGCTACATTTATGGTCAAATCCATATTTACAGGTATTTTGATGAGAGTAACTAAAAGTAGTGTAATGCCTTACATTTAAAAAACAGTAACATTGTAATGTAAGGGATTACTTTAAAATGACAGTAACAAGTAATAAATAATGCATTACAGTTTTGAAGTAACTTGCCCAACACTGTCTTTAATGTAACTCGTAGAAGGTATTATTAATTCTTGCAGCAAATTGTAAGTGAATAAAATTTTCTGTTGTAATCCCATAAATTCGCCCAAGTATTTATCTATTCTATCTAGTTTAGATATCTGTAGTTGTGGAATGTAGGAATGAACATAATTTCGTATTTGAAGGTATCTAAAGAAATGACCATTAGGTAACCCGAACCTTTCTTGCAGCTGTTGGAATGTCATAAAGGTGTCATTTAAATACAAATCTTTTACAGTACATAATCCCAGTTCTCTCCATTTGTCAAAAGCTCCATCTAAACAAGAGGGACGAAAAGAAGGATTAAATGCGATAGGTGTGCTTAATAAAAGTGACTTCAGTTTAAAGTTCTTCCTAATTTTATTTCATACTTTTATGGTTTACTTTTAAACAAATTGAAAACAATAATAAAAAAAAAAGGAATGCCGTTTTACAGAAAATGAAAGTTCAGATAATAAATGTATGGGTTAAAACAAAAAATCAGTTACATAATTAAACCAGACATGAGGAAATGTCTTATTTTTTTGCCTATGGAACCTGATTTTATGGACATTTTTATATCAACAATCAAGCAAAATCACAAACAAAATCTTACACAGCTCTATTTGGCTGTGGCGGCCATATTGGATTAGGCCAATTTACAAAATGTATCATTTGCAAATGCTACATCCCATGATTACTTTCGGAGTAACGGACACATGTTCACAATCACTGGCAAAAACATTACCAGGTTTTGGGCAGCAAACCTAAAACTAGGGATGTCCCGATCCGATCACGTGATCGGAAATCGGCCCCGATCACGTGATTTTGGACTCGATCGGAATCGGACGTCACCTCCCGATTTTGACTCGGGTTTCCTCTGCATGCGCACCGTCCCGCCAAAATAAAAGCCGCTATGCCTTCAGAAGGAAGTTTGGGTTTTTAAATATATGTTAAACAATCTAAAGCACATGGGATTTATATATAGTCTATATTTGTGCACTTATATTAACCATAATCAGACTTTGAATCAGTTTCCGCCAGTCCAGGAGGAGGGAGGGGCCGGGACCGGGAGACACGCGAACTTATCCAGCAGCGACCGAGTTCGCTGCTCTCTCCACACCCACCGGGACTCGTCCTCCCCCTGAACGGAAAGCAGCCACGCACCGACGGGAGTGCTCGGTCTGGAGGAGGCGGAGAGGCCGGCGTGGAGCAAGTCATACTCACGCTAACTCGTTGTCCCTACGCAGCATCTCCCTCCTGCCTCTGGAGGAGATTCTGCTGAGTGCTGCAGCACAACACCCGCCCTCCGTCGGGAAATAGTTGAGCGATGTTAAAATTTTTAAAAAGCGCTTTCTGAGGAGGAGTTTCCTGATTAAATGTCGCTCCAAAACGATTTCTCCAAATAGTCTAATGAAGAAGTTGTTCAGAGCTGCTGCAGTCAGAGGATAATGAAGCAGCAGGAAGAGTGAAGGAGAAGCTGATGACTTAAGAAATGATCCGGGTCATTGTCAGTAAACAAGTTTGTTCTTTCTGGGCAAAAAATGGAGCAGAGTTAAAATAATGTTGACATTTTTTCTGCACCTGAACAGCTGTAGGAAAAAAAGATTTTCCTCAAAAAGTTACTTTAACCACAAACTAATCTTGTGCACAGAGAATTATGTTTAAGTATTTAAACATATATGGATATGATAGAGTATACAGATGGATGGATTTATGTCTGCAGTATGACATCATTTTGTTACTGGTTTGTTTTATTAGTTAAACTTCGGCAAAGTAGAACTCAGAAGCAGCTTGAAGCAGAAAGTGTGAGTATGTCTGTGGTCTGGAGGCTTTATAAAGTTGATCACAACAACATATTAAAAAGATCGGATCGGGACTCGGGATCGGCAGATCTTCAAAATCTAATGACTCAGACTCGGACTCGAGGGCCAAAAAACCTGATCGGGACATCCCTACCTAAAACCCTTTTAAAATTTCACTTGCAAATTCAGTATGTATACATTTGATTTACCCACCACTAGAGGGAGCTCCAGTACCACCTACCCAACCATAAGTTTACATATATTTTTCCTGACATATCCCATGGTTTAGCTTTGTTGAAAGTGGTGGCAAAAGGTAATAATTGGAAAACACATTTGCGCTAATTAAAAAAATGTTTTGGTTGGATTGAAGTGTTAAGTCATAAAATTTCTAACAGGCTATGTCTGTCTGAATCCAAACTTCAGATCCCAGGGAACAAGATGACGTCTTTAAACCTCGCCACCATCTTTGGTCCAAATCTGCTCCACAAACAGAAGAACTCAGACAAGGAGTTCAGCGTCCAGAGCTCAGCCAGGGCTGAGGAGAGCGCGGCCGTCATCGCAGTGCTGCAGAGGATGATTGCTAGCTTCCAAACGCTATTCATGGTCAGTCACGCTGCCTAATCTACACACAAGTGCTGACTTACAAGGGGCTTGAAAAGACTTAAATATAAAACTAAAGTTAGAATGTGAAACAGATGACAGAATGTACGTTTGTGTAGAAAAACAAGAGCAATTTTGCTTTGAAGAAAATTTACTTGTTTAATAAAAAATTATAATCTTAAAATAAGCAATTAGATTCAGCAGTGCATTGGAAATTAGGGTAATAAGGAAGACAAATAGGGTGGAAAATGTTCCCAGTCTTCTAGGGTGTTTTAATCCTAGTAGGTACTGAAAAATTGGCGACTGAACTTCAAAATTTTTTCCATAGTTTCGCTTCTCATCCAAGGAGCTTTCTAAATGTGAACAGAAAAAGTGCAGAGTACTAAGCTTTGAAACTACTTTGCAGTTTTGATTCTCATCTAAAGAACTTTCTCAACACACACAAAAAAGTATCAAGAACCAGGCATTTAAACTCAACAGTGCAAATAATCGATAAAAAAATTAAAAGTGCAAATAACAAAGCTTTTAAATAGGAAAGTATAAAGAACCAAGCTTTTAAACTGTTGAATACAATTTTAAAAGTTGGTACTTTATGCTTTTCTGTTTGGACTGAGAAATCTTTTCAAATGAGGAACGAAACATTCTCAAGAGAAGTCCGATTGTCTTATTTTTAGCACCTTCTATGAGTCAGTCTGTATTGACTGCATGTCCTTAAACTAGCAAGGAGCTCTTCTCGTAACTTGGGTTGAAAACATAAAATATCCAGCCATTTTTTAAAGGTAAAATCTAACACTTGGTGTCATAGGTTCCCCCTGATCTGCAAAATGAAGTCCTGATGAGTCTTTTGGAAACTGATCCAGATGTGGTTGATTACCTCCTGAGAAGAAAAGCATCACAGTGAGTTCCTCTCAAACCCCGTAGTGTGGTTTTGAACCTGATTTGTTTAATCTCAGCCTTTCATTCTGGTGTTCATTTTATTACAGGAGTCCTGACATTTTGCAGTCCGAGGAGCCCTTCAACCTGAGCGAGCGCCATTCGTCCAGCGACTCCAACAAGGCATCCAGTGGTGAGGTGTCTCCTTACGACAACAACTCTCCGGTTCTGAGCGAGCGCAGAGGGGAACCAGGGAGCCCGGCCAGCGATCAACAGCAGTATTCAGTTGTGGGTCAGGTGGCCGGACTTGACGCTTGGGGTTCCAAAGGTCAGAACTGCAGCGTTTATGATTCACATTGTTGCAAAAAGACGATAATTATCTATTTTTTGCACAGTCCTTAATTATCTTGTAATAATAAGAAACCATGGGATTTTATTTCTTTCAGAGGAGCATGTTAACATTTGGGGTACGTGGCACAGTACTCTCAAACCAGCACTCAAGAATCAGTCACATACAGGTAACCAGATATAAAGCTATAGTGGCTACACATCTGTCAGCAACCAGTTTAAATTCTAATCAAAGAAGGAAGGGACTACGTTTTACCATCATGTATGTTCTTAGAGGGGGCCTGACATAAATTAATTGAGAATCACTGATCTAGCTGATGATCTCAGGTGAATTTATTGAATTTGTAGGTAGTCCAATCAATCCGTTTTGTGCAGCAGTACCATAGCATGATGCTACCATCATCATGTTTGACAGCTGACAGTTCTTTGATTTGAAACCCTCAACTTGACTCTTCCAGACACTCTTTCTTTTGTGACCATAAATAATTTCTCCATGACTGTAGCTGAATTTGAAAGCATCACTTTTAGAACAGGAGATTCTTTCAAAGTCTGTTATGAAGTAGATTTATGCATATTTTTGACACTGTGTGGGAGAGAAAATCCACAACAGATTCAAACATCATTCTACCCCATGAAAAGAGCAGCGCTAATCAATCACTTCAATCCCAAACTTAGTGGTTAGATTCAGAAACGCATTGAAAATTAGGGTAAAGACAAATAGGGTGGTTAAAGTTCCCCGTCTTTCAGGGTGTTTTAATCCCAGTAGGGAATTTTATTTTCTTGAAGCCACTTATCCTTCAAGGAGCTTTCTAAATTTGAACAGAAAAGTGCGGAGTACTAAGCTTTTAAACTGTACTTTACAATTTGGCTTCTCATCTAAAGAGCTTTCTTAACTCACACAAAAAGTATGAAGAACCAGGCATTTAAACAAAAAAGTGCAAATAGGAAAGTAGAAAGTACCAAGCTTTTGAATAGGAAGACAAATGGGGTGTACCAAGTATGTAGAACCAGACATTAAAAAAAGTGCAAATAATCAAGTTTTTAAAATAAAAAGTGCAAATAGCAAAGCTTTTAAATAAAAATAACAATTGGGGCGTACCAAGTATGAAGAACCAGGCATTTAAACAAAAAAAGTGCAAATAGCAAAGCTTTGAAATAGGAAAGTAGAAAGTACCAAGCTTTTAAATAAAAACATTTAGGGTGTACCAAGCTTTAAAGCTGTTAAGCATGGCTTAAATAATTAATATAGCATTTATGCTAATGTTGAGGGTATGGACACCTTTAACTGCAGCTGTGTGTATAAATGGATCAATGTCCTCAAACACAGTAATGTAGGTTTTTCTAAATGTGTAATATATTTTGTAAAAGTTAGATATTTTGCACAAAAATATAGAACATTTCTAGAAAAAAATTTGTAGCAGAAACATGAAATTAATTCACTTAACTAGTTGCAATGATTACATAATAAAATTTTTAAGTGGTGGCTCCCAGACTGTGGAACGCTTTACCTCCTCCTCTGCGTTGCCAGGACTCTGTTGATTCTTCTAAGAAACAGTTGAAGACTCATTTATTCAGGCTGGCCTTTAACTGATTTTATGTTGCACAATGTTTTATGTTAATTTGTTTTATCATGTTCTTATCCTTGTTTTAATGTGAAGCACTTTGTGGTCTTTGACCTGAGAAAGGTGCTATATAAATAAAGGTATTATTATTTACTAGAATTTATATTTAAAAAGTAGAGGTGGGCATAGATTAATTTTTTTAATCTAGATTAATCTAGATTAAAATGGCTCATTTGAATTCTGCCAAAGGGTTCATAATACCGGTATGTGTGAGCATGAGGCTGAAGAGTCGTGATACTTCAAGTCTAGAGTTTAAGGTTAGTAACAGCTGACCCACTGTTTGGATCAGCTGTTACTAACCTAACAAGAAATATTAAACCTGTCAGAACTTCCCTCAGAAACCCAGACCCACCAGATCAGAGCTCTGAGCTCATTTTAACAACCTCTGATGGTTGATCAAGTTATCAGGATGAAACATTTTAACACTAAAACACATTGATGTGTCATCAGAGGTCTGTCTCCTTTAACTCTACAGCTGTTTTCTGAGGCTCACTCTGTTTTAATAGTTTTACTGTAGAAACCTTCTCATCTCCTGACAGTAAAGGATCAGATTTAGTTTACAGGTCACCTGATTAAAGCATCAACTCTCTTTTTTACATCAAATAACTTCAAGCCGACTTTTTAGCTGTCAAAAAGTGATTGTAGCATCCAGTTTATCTGTAATGGATTAAATCTGCCTTCAAATGACTTCATTTCTCTACTGTTTTTTTCACATGATCCCATAGGGCTGTTTCATCATGTTTTTGTTAAATAAAACCACTTTAGGGGATTTAAACATTAACGAGTCTGAAAACTAAAGACAACCCTCTGATAAAGTCACTGACAGATCAATGTGTTTTAGTGTTGATATTGTTTGATTGGTTGAATGTTCAGCTGTCAGTTATGCTGAGAAACGCAGCGCGTGCACAGCTGAGGCTGTCGGCCCAAACAGCACGTTGGTTCACCAGGAAACACCTGGAACCAGACAGCCAGTCCAGACCTGGTTGATGACTTGGTCGGAGTTCTGCGGGAACTCTACCAAGTTGTTGCCGCGGGTTTATGACTTGGTCAGCGCCCTGCTGCGTCTACTCCAACCTGGATCAAGTCCGAACCACACGGTCCGGTTCAGGAGGAGGGGGCGTATGCCGAGGTTGGCACGGGCGCGCGGCTCCCGGACGCGCCTATTTCACCTCCTTGGGTCCAGGAGACACGTCCCCCTCACCTGGACCCGCGGCTCCCGGTCCGGGTGAAGGATCGGTTCGGATCCGGGAGCCACAGCTCCAGTTGAAGCGAGCGTTCGGGAGACAGGAGCCGCGGGTCCTGCTGCAGGTCCGGGCCAGGATCAGAGTCTGCCATTTGGTAATGCCTGTAGATCTCTTAGACCCAGTGACCCAATTTAGATTAACGGCGTTATTTTTTTTATCGCGCGATAACAGTTTCGCGTTAACGGCGTTATCGGCCCAGCACTATTAAAAAGGCAACCTTTGTCTAAAAAAGTTTTATTATAAGACATTAAGTAAGATTAAAGTAACCAAGGCCTTTTGTTTTTACATGTTTTTCACGTACTTACTGGAGATGTGTGTGTTTTTATTCATTAAGAATAATTAGCTCCACTAATAGGATGGTGTTTTGTTTTTAGGTTCCCATGGTAACATGTCAGAGGAAAGCTCGCACAGCTCACAGGACGGTCTTGATGGACTCCGTGGTGATGCCAAGCCTCCCATGTTTGTACAACGGACTCAGACAGCACCTGGCATTCCAGAGTGTAGACCCCACCCACCGGTCACCAGAGTGTGTACCGGTCCAAATTCAGAAACGGGGCGACCGCACCTGAAGCTGAACATTAAACCCTCTGCATCGCCCCACCTTAACAGCAACTCCCAGCGAGCGACAGGACAAGGGGTCAACGATGGCCGCTCTCCTCCACCGTACAACGCCCACCACCACCTGACCAACTCTCAGAGCTCCCCTCAGCTGGCGTCGCCTCGGCACGCCAGGCCGAGCCCCAAGCAGAGCGAGTCACCCTCCACCAGACTGGTGCCACAGAGTCCGGAGTGGCGGGACTGGCAGCGGGATCGGTATCAGATCTGGCAGCTGCTATCCTCAGACAATTCCGACGCGCTGCCGGAAACACTGGTGTGATCTCAGAATCGGTTCCCGTGGAAATGCAGCTCGATCTAAACCCTCCTAAGACAATCAGTAATGACTCTTATCGCCTCCCTCGGTTTGCCTTTACCTGCGTCTCCGTAAACCCTTCATGCTCCATTGAATCTTATCACCACGGTGTTGTTTACATGTGCAGCTGCTGCCTCGTACAGACTTGTTATTTTACACCCAAGAGCCACAAGTATTTTTACTTTAATAATCATTTTGAAGATGCATCTTCAATCCCTTTATTTGCCTTCATATTTTTGTCGTCCATCGTGAATTTATGTTAGGAGCATTTTATTTAAATGCCCACCAATAAAATACCTCATACTCTCTACTTTTGCTTTACTTTCTTTGCTTAAATATTCGATTATCTTCTAAGATTTCCACTTTTCAGACTTTACGATGTATGCATTAGATACTGCTGCTAAACTTTGTGTGCATTAATGTAAATACATTTCGATCAAATGTTACCTTTTAACGTCCATTTACCGTGGATTGTACATTATGTGTATACTCAGACTCTATACCAAAATACATACGTTTCGTGTAAATTTGAATGTAAAATATATCCTTTTCCCTGAATTATCGACAAGGTCGTCTAGATGTTTTGTTTCAGTCTTTTAAATTGAATGTAAAAAGCTTCACTTATGGCTTAACCGTTGTATAAAAGTGCTCAGTTGGAAGTTTGTTTGTGCTTTTTCCCGCCTTTTGGACTGCAGGAACTTTGTGCCATACTCGTCTTCACGACAGGAAGCTTGCCATTGATTTATTTTGTACGTCTAATTGTTCCTGCCAATAGATTGTGGGGTTTTTTTGTGCATCACTTTCATTTAACCCCTGCACTGGCCTTATTTTGGGGTCAATTTAACCGCGTAAGACAGTGCGAGGGTTAAAAGGACTTGTTTAAAACCAACCAATGTTTGCAACCACTATAGAATTTCTTCTCCTGCAGCAGAAATGTGTCTATAAAAAGCTCTAATCATTCATTATTATGTTAAAATGAAAATGTGCTTACATTTAAACTTTTTTTTCCAGTTTAGTGTTGAAATGAATCGTCCCATCAAAACCAAGAATGATTATTTCAATGCTCATAGCGCCATCTGCTGTCAAAAAACACATCAGCTTCTCCTTGCCTCTCCTTGTTACCGTTTCCATGGAAACCCACGTGAACTTCTATGCTATGTATTCAAAAGCATGTGATAAAAAGCACCTTCTGTGAAAATGTCATTAAATAAGTGTGCCATATAGATTCTGCTTTAAGAAAAAAAGCCTCTAATATTTTATATAATTTTTCTTCAAAAAGGTTAAAAAATACAATCAAGTAATCGTCGTGGTCCTAGTTTAATCTCAAATTATGATGTCAATCTTTGTGTTGTTGACTTCACTGATGAAGCTACCAGAAACATAATGTTCTGGTGGGTTTTTTTGTTTGTTTTTGTGGGTTTTACTGGGTCCAAGTTGTAAAGAAGTGTTTGGTATGTGCTTTTGTACGGCGTGTCATCATCAACATATGCTACGATTGAATTAAACATGATAAAGTTTACATGTGGCTTTGCCTTTTACCTGTGGAGTCATAGAGTATAGTAAATATGGTGTGTTGCATACCTAAAACTTCTTCTCAGGTGTATTAAAGTGAATTATTGTCATTTTACATCTATTTGTACATATTTGTGATACTTAAAGATGAGTTTTATTCATGCAATAGAGTCAAATTGTAAAACAATTATATATCACCCCAGAAAATAGCCCTGGTATCAATGTAGTACTTTTGAAACTCCCTGGAGTCGTTGAGGTAGTGGGGGAGCACTCAACATTAATAATTGCTCAGGTATCCCCATAGTAAGACTTGACACATTCTGCAGAAAAAATAACACAGCATCTGGGCTCTAGAGACCACAACCAACTTTTAGCCAACTGCACCAGTGGTGGTAAAGCAGAGTTTTTACAATTCATACCCAACACATTTAGGGTTTTATTACCAATGATTGGATTTTGGGCCCCATGAAAAAATATAAAATTGGGCCCAGGGATTAGAAACTTTTTCCCCCTTTACGGCACCACCGCCAATTATATTAAAATAACTAATCCCATGAGAAAATGTTGCCTAATTATGCTAAAAAGTGAATATTTCATCAATAAAGTAAATCAGTTCCTCGTTTTAAGTTTATTTAAGGATCCCCTTAAAGGAGTCACCTTAGTGAAGACTAATGGGAGTGCAGAATTATTAGGCAAATGTGTATTTTGACCACATCATCCTCTTTATGCATGTTGTCTTACTCCAAGCTGTATCGGCTCTAAAGCCTACTACCAATGAAGCATATCAGGTGATGTGCATCTCTGTAATGAGAAGGGGTGTGGTCTAATGACATCAACACCCTACATCAGGTGTGCATAATTATTAGACAACTTCCTTTCCTTTGGCAAAATGGGTCAAAAGAAGGACTTGACAGGCTCAGAAAAGTCAAAAATAGTGAGATATCTTGCAGAGGGATGCAGTACACTTAAAATCGCAAAGCTTCTGAAGCGTGATCATCGAACAATCAAGCGTTTCATTCAAAATAGTCAACAGGGTCGCAAGAAGCGTGTGGAAAAACCAAGGCGCAAAATAACTGCCCATGACCTGAGAAGAGTCAAGCGTGCAGCTGCCAAGATGCCACTTGCCACCAGTTTGGCCATATTTCAGAGCTGCAACATCACTGGAGTGCCCAAAAGCACAAGGTGTGCAATACTCAGAGACATGGCCAAGGTAAGAAAGGCTGAAAGACGACCACCACTGAACAAGACACACAAGCTGAAACGTCAGGACTGGGCCAAGAAATATCTCCAGACTGATTTTTCTAAGGTTTTATGGACTGATGAAATGAGAGTGAGTCTTGATGGGCCAGATGGATGGGCCCGTGGCTGGATTGGTAAAGGGCAGAGAGCTCCAGTCCCACTCAGACGCCAGCAAGGTGGAGGTGGAGTACTCGTTTGGGCTGGTATCATCAAAGATGAGCTTGTGGGGCCTTTTCGGGTTGAGGATGGAGTCGAGCTCAACTCCCAGTCCTACTGCCAGTTTCTGGAAGACAACTTCTTCAAGCAGTGGTACAGGAAGAAGTCTGCATCCTTCAAGAAAAGCATGATTTTCATGCAGGACAATGCTCCATCACACGCGTCCAAGTACTCCACAGCGTGGCTGGAGAGAAAGGGTATAAAAGAAGGAAAACTAATGACATGGCCTCCTTGTTCACCTGATCTGAACCCCACTGAGAACCTGTAGTCCATCATCAAATGTGAGATTTACAAAGAGGGAAACCAGTACACCTCTCTGAACAGTGTCTGGGAGGCTGTGGTTGCTGCTGCACGCAATGTTGATGGTGAACAGATCAAAACACTGACAGAATCCATGGATGGCAGGCTTTTGAGTGTCCTTGCAAAGAAAGGTGGCTATATTGGTCACTGATTTGTTTTTGAATGTCAGAAATGTAGATTTCTGAATGTGGAGATGTTACATTGGTTTCACTGGTAAAAATAAATAATTGAAATGGGTATATATTTGTTTTTGTTAAGTTTCCTAATAATTATGCACACCTGATATAGGGTGTTGATGTCATTAGACCACACCCCTTCTCATTACAGAGATGCACATCACCTGATATGCTTCATTGGTAGTAGGCTTTAGAGCCGATACAGCTTGGAGTAAGACAACATGCATAAAGAGGATGATGTGGTCAAAATACTCATTTGCCTAATAATTCTGCACTCACTATTCTTCCTGGGGTCCGCTTCATTAAAAATAAAACATATACAATATTACACATACAATATAAAAAGAGCACATACAAAGCATTCAGACAGATGTAAAAATTAATCAAACCAAAACTAAAACATATATAAAATCATTAAAAACATTAAAAAGTCAGATTTAAAAAGATTTTAAAATCCACCTAGGAAACAACAACAAGTTATGGGATCTTATGTTGTTTTCTAATAAAACGGCAACCTTGTGAAATCTAACGTAATTAAATCAGAAAATCACAGACTGGGTCACCAAGACATAAAACTTTTTGAACCCACTCTTGTATGTCGATATGTGACCAATCACATTTCAGTGTTTGACGAGTGGAGTTGGGGCAAGTCGATGATGTTGATCACCTACTCTCCAGTAACAGCCTCGCCTTCCTCTACTTCTGATTGACTCAGATCCTTAATGTCATTCCTTATTGGTGTCTTAGACCACAATAAATCAGTCTTGACCGTCTGTTTTTACACAAAATGTGGACAAGATGCTCAATACAGCTCAGCCAAGCCCCATCCTGTACTTATTCAAAACAGGACGTACAATTTAATGAATGAAAAACAGGACATTTCCATATCTTAAGGGACGTGTGACAACCCTAGCCACTAGAAATGTTTATATGAAAGAACCAAAGGCCAGATGCAACACTTAGCCGGAGAAAAAGCAAAACAAAAAGCGACTGATTTGCCTTATCCATTCAGCAGCTCAAACCTTATTAAAGACGAAACAAACCGGCCGTACTTTGACTACCCGTTAGCATAATTATTCAATAAGAATTTCTTACCGATTCACCAAACTGATATCATTCTTAGTGCCGCCTACTGCAGTTAGGATACAAACAGCTAATAAATCACAAGAGAACTCCACTTTTACAACTCTTACAATGTCTCGTGAACTTTAACGTTGAATTTTCCGTAACGTTAGCATTACCGGATGCGTCTGCTTTGCGGGAAAACTCCTCACAACGGTGGTTTTCTAAGCAGATGGTCTACGGTGGTTTGTGCAGCTATTTTAGGGAAATGCTTCTCACACAAAAAATTCACGTCGCTCTTTTACTGACTCAGGCAAAGCGTGTTTGCTAATTAGGTTTTGTTTTCATAAAAGATAAATGGGACTGTCTCGAGTCTGTTTTCATTATGCATTCAGGAGATTGTATCTTACCTTGCAGAAGTTACAGTTTCTGAAAATATGCTCTAATTTCTTATTTAAAAACTAGGAGGAAACAAAACAACCGAAGGGCTGGGAATCAGAGTTAGACTCAAAATGTAAAACCTCTGTCTGGGTGCTTCGTCTGCAGTATTTTTGGCAGCTTTCTGCTTCAGGAGATCAAAGCGACCCGTAGGCTGCAGTTTGTTTAGAGATAGGAGCTAGAAGGGCCATGAAAGCTGTTGGAGCATCCAGCAGAGCAGCAACAAAAGCATGGCGAGCCAGCAAGTCTGTGAAAGGTGTCATCCTCGTGCGCGTTATCTGTGACGACTGTGCTTTCTCCTTTGAAATGCGAGGACGAGCGCCGGGGAGAAAAATAAAACCCCGTCTCTGAGTCACTTCTCTGGAAATGTCAGACGGAGACATGAGCTGGGAGTTACAGAGTCTCGTCTTCAAAAAGTTAAGAAAGCGAGGTAAAATCTTTCAGCTCCAGAACATTAACCTAACATCACACTTGAAAACGGTGAAGGATAAAGACGGTGGTTGGGTGGTTGGTAAATACAGTGACGTACGGTTGGGTGATTCATCTTTTAAAAAGGCAAGAAATGATATGAGGGTCTACAGAACTGTTTGAAATAAAGTGTTTGCAGCAAAAATCATCACAAGTCAGGAGATCTTTAATTCCCTTCCAGGCTGGTATTTTCCACATAAGCCATGAAATCAATAAATAACAGCATGTACTGTTGGACAAAAATGTCCCTACCCCTTAAAGGATCCCCTTAAATAGTTCTAGTTGGTTCTTTACAACCTAATATACTTTTAATCCAGGTATAGTTTAGGGTGTTTTCATTTTTCACAAGTAAAACTGCTGATTTTTAGTCCTTCAATGAAAATGTGTGACATGCAGTGGCCATATTTGGCCACTAGAGACCACTCTCGAGCCTCATATATTTTCTGAAGTGAGCACAAACTCTTCAAAGATTTTCTCCTCTCAAGTACACATGATTAAAACACACACAGTAGTTTTAAAAGGTGATGACAATCAGGAAATTTGAGCTAAAACCAACGTAGGTTTATTAAAGGAAACTCTAAGGAAAACCAAATGGTGGGAATAAAAAGAGAAGATTTAAAAAGATTTCATGGCTTTTCCTTCCAGTTTCTCACAGGCCTACCTGGTAGCATATTAAATCACCATACACACCCCGCTAGCTGCTACCAGACCATTAGACATATTGGAGAAGGTAATGGATGAGCGTTTTAGGGTGTGTATGAGGGGGACAAAGATTGAAAGTGGAACTGACTAATGAGCATAAACCCGTAATTGGAACAGAATGTGCAGTATGACTTACTCCTTTTAATGAACTCGGGGAAATAAAGAGAATAAAATCTATTTCTCGTTTGAGAATTCCAACAAAGGTTTCGAGGTGTCCACTTTAAGAATCTGTATTTTATTCTGCCTGTCTTGCAAGCTAGCAGTACCTCTGATCTCTTAAAAACTTTGGGAAGTAATACAACCAGAGGACTTTATTATCCAAACCTTTCCAGCTCTGTACTCGCTCTGCAGAAATTCATCAAAGGAAACGGCCTCGTTACATGAACTGTGCACATCTGATCTCTGAAGTGAGCGCGTCGCGTTCCGCTTGAGGACGTTCTGCCTAATTGTGATCAGTGTTAAGGCACAGAAGCAGTTTGTTTCAGGTTGCGCTTCCTCTGCCTTCTTTTGTACTCTCTTTGTTGCCTTGCTGGAAAGCGGACGGATTTTAAGTAGAATTTCGTGGACCGTGACAACTAAACAAAGCTTCTTTATTTCAGGGCCTAATGACTTGGCCCGGAGGAACGCCATCAAGTTGGCTAAAAAAAAAAAAAAAACACTCACACAAATAGGTATGCACCAACCAATCCACACAACTTGCAGGAGCTCAACCCCCGGAGGGAGTAAAGGATTAATGCGTGCCACCAAACAAAATGTGGACTCGACTTCGTTTTATCACATTTTCCGTGGGGCACATGAGGTAACACATGTTTTGGAAGAACACCAATTTGAGGGGGAGCGCTTCTTGTTTTGCTTACACTCGCAGAAACACATGGTCACGCACACAAACATCCCAAAAGGAATGTGTACCCACAAGGTCCTCGTTAGCAGGCACAGGCGGTTCGTTCTTGTCATGCGTTGCTTCAAATGGTCCAAAATCTGGTCCTAGGATGGATCCCTGAACTCATTAGACCCATCAATAATCCAACGATGGAGGAAGAAAAGAAAACTGTGGGGAAAACCTACAAAAACATAAAGACAAATGACCTTAATCAAAGCTAAACTGTCCTGAAGTTATTGTGAGAGGTTTAGACGATATTTCAGTCCTCGGTTTAGAGTTAGTACTGATCCTAAAGCATGTGATTGAACTGTTAATTCAACTGTCTTTACTTTCCTGTATCTCGCACTGAATCTATATTGTTTATACCTAGCTAAGCATGTAGAGAATGAGGTCTTTTCCATACAAAAACAGATGATCAAAAACAATATTGCCTCATTTCTGAAAATACTCTCAACACGACACCGTTTCTAGAAATATCTGTGCCCACATGGAAACGTCAAAAACCATCCGGTATATCAGCGTAATTATGCCAGGCTTGTATATTCTATAGATCCTGTAACACAAACAGAAGCATGTAGTCCACCAATATTGTCGTCTTGTCTGTTGTCGTAGGTTAGGTTAAAGGTGGGGCCTGGTTGTGTTTTGGTAATCTACATGAAAAGGGAGGACTTTCAAGATTTGCTTCACTCTAGAATCCATGACGCTACTAAATTTGGTTTTCATGCGGACACAAGCAGGGATGTAATTTTTTTGGGGGGGTGGGGGGTAACAACCCTTTCAAATTTTTTAAAAGGCAGTTTCAACCCCTGCAACTTTTACGGTCTAAAACAATCTTACACTATATTAAATGGTTACTGGATGTAGTTTTTAGGTGTAGGGTTGATATCACGGTACTGTTTGAGGAATACAAGCCCCCTTCCTCTATCCCACTATACTCAAGCCAGTTGTGTCAGGTGGGACCAGGTATTGATCTGTTACGCTATGTTTGATGATCTAACAAGTGTTGATTTACGTAATTTTATGAGATTTATATAACATATGGACTTAAAAAAGTAGTGAGTGGACTCATACTTTTAAACATAATGCTCCATAAAATCAGCCCAATTTCATTTCCTTTTCTTCTTTTGACCATTAGAACAAAATTAGGTAAGTCAGGCATTCTGTACACTGCAAAAACTGTTTTTGAAGTAAGTAAAATAGCCTTGTTTTAAGACATTTTGACTTATTTTTGTCTAAAAAGAAAATATATTGTTACATCCCTACTTGAAATAGGCCAAATCTTCTTAAATATGGTCAAATTTTCTAGATTTGAGAAAAAAAAAATCTGCCAATGGGGTAAGCAAAACTTGTTTGGCTAGATTCCTTAAAACTAGCAAATTGCTCTAAATGCAAAAAATGTTGCTGTTTTTAAGGAATCAAGCAAAGCAAATTTCGCTTACCCTATTGGAAGATTTTGTTGCTCAAATCTAGAAAATTTGACCATATTTAAGAAGATTTGTAAGATTATATTTTCTTTTTAGACAAAAATAAGACAAGATGTCTAAAAACAAGGCTATTTTACTTTCTTAGAAATCAGTTTTTGCAGTGTAGAGACAGGTTCAAAACACAAGTTACGTCAAAGTGCTAAATAAGGGACAAAGAATGTATTTCAGGTCCGGATTCAGAACTGAAGACGAGATGTACCAATCCTTTAAGTCATGTATTATTTACAAAACTGATGTTTAAAAACGGACAAAGTCTTTATAACTTGTCTAAAGTCAGTTTAGAAAAGTGAGTATGACTGTGATCACTAAAGACATCAACGCAATTTGAATAAGAATAACTAAAAACTGCTTGTTATTTGTCTGATTTACCAGCTGCAAACCCAAAAGGCCTTTCATTGTGCATCAGAAACTCCTCGTGGCTACCAAACAAATTCTGCAAGGCACTGGAGAGGCATCGTTAATAGAAGCGTGCATTCATGAATGTGACAACCGTAACCATGTGACACGAGGCCAGTGGCCAGCCAACCATAACACAGATCTGCCCCACGAGGCGAAAATGTACAAGCAGGCTGTATACACGTAACACACACTCCTCACCATCCACAGACACTCTGTCTCAACAGCTAGAAAGTGACGGCCCTCTCCTTAGATCGTGTTGACCAGATTTAAGACAACCAACATCAGTCATCCATTAAGATGGGTTTCTTGTTTTTGTGTCTTCTTGTTCAGGCTAACTAATTTAGCTTGCTGTAGAGAATAAAGAAAACGGCTGTGTACGACAAAGTTTTAAAGCAAAACCAAAACGGTCTTCGCACAGATACCAGGTCACCTGATTATGACAGGCACACAGCTGCAGTCGATGAGCAATCAGTGCAATTAGGATCAGTGAGGGAGCGTCACAGCTGTGTGGAAAAAAAAAGGTGTGTGAAGAGGCAAAAACGGTGTGAAAAGATAATGAGCGTGAACATTCTCGTGACTAAATCAAGAACTACATATTTAATACATGAGACAAGATCTATCACCTGGTATATCAACGTTTATAAGTGTTTATTAAAAGTATAGTGAATGTAAAATATGTAAAAATACAATATTAAGAATTTGTAATAGTATTTTCCTCTTTTTCTGACAGCATTTATGGGAGAATCATCCAATAATTTTTCTGCAAAACTACATTTTTTTGCATTGAGTGGTTTTTCTTAGCAAATATAAGGATGCTTTTTGTTTAGTTATTAAAATTTTAACTTATTATGTCGTCCTTGCTAATAAAGACATTTACACACAAAAGCATAAGGAGTTTGAAAACAAAAACAAGCTCCCCCTACTGGTTGGAGCCTGCACACACCTATCCCTATTATATATAAAAAGAGGGACATATCTCCAACTAAAGATTTGAAACCATTTATTAGTTGTTTCCCTGCTATGGTCTGTTAAAATCTTTTGAGAAGTTTAGTTATGTTTCATAATTTGTTGCTTAAAAATAATTGTGTCTTACATCACTGGACGTTTATTCATTAAAAAGGGTCTGTTTAAGGTCAAAGGATTTTGTAGTAGACAGCAGGGCATGATATGTTGCTTTTTGAGATCTTTTAGCCTACTTTATGTCATCAGACAGGTTCTATTGAATGATTTCTTAGCTTTTTCGAGGTGTCTGACTGCACGGATCAGTGGGGATGGCCATGAGTCAACTGTATTGAAGGGTGAAGCCAGCAAAAGGAACAGAAATGAACAATAAGGCAGTGGAGAAAACATGGCTGCTGTCTGAGCCAAAACACATTTTATCTAATCTTTGCCCTTGAAGAATCCAACCCCCATGCTGCAGACTGAATGGAGCGGCTGCTCTGACCCTCCGTCCTTCCTACGCTATCCCTGCTAACTTCTCCTTCACCTCTGCTGGATGGTGGAGGACGTGCAGCTCTGAGGCCTGCGCATGGCTGGCAGAGTTCCTGGTCCCGCCCACCTACCCTGATGTGTTTTTAACTGTGGATTGTTTGTGTATGTTCTTTACGCTGAGGTTTTTTGTATCTGTCTCCGCCATGTCTGGGAGACATGGGGGACGAGGCTACTTTTTGCTTCCTCATCCTTCCTTATTGTTAGCACTTTTCTTTATCTGCTAACGGTAGCGCAGTCTATCTGTTCCTGTATATGTGTTGTATGTCTGATCTTGGGAAAGATTATACTGAAACGTAAATTTCATTGTATCATACGGTGGCCCAGAAGGTTCAATGAATACAAAAGCCACAACACAACAACAAAAGGCCAACACACAACAACAAAAGGCCAACACACAACAACAAAAGGCCAACACACAACAACAAAAGGCCACAACACGACAACAAAAAGCCACAACACGACAACAAAAAGCCACAACACAACAACAAAAAGCCACAACACAACAACAAAAAGCCACAACACAACAACAAAAAGCCACAACACAACAACAAAAAACCACAACACAACAACAAAAAACCACAACACAACAACAAAAAACCACAACACAACAACAAAAAACCACAACACAACAACAAAAAGCCACAACACAACAACAAAAAGCCACAACACAACAACAAAAAGCCACAACACAACAACAAAAAGCCACAACACAACAACAAAAAGCCACAACACAACACAACAACAAAAAGCCACAACACAACACAACAACAAAAAGCCACAACACAACACAACAACAAAAAGCCACAACACAACAACAAAAAACCACAACACAACAACAAAAAGCCACAACACAACAACAAAAAGCCACAACACAACAACAAAAAGCCACAACACAACAACAAAAAGCCACAACACGACAACAAAAAGCCACAACACGACAACAAAAAGCCACAATGGAAGTGATCTTCTTTGAAGACTAGTCCACTGTTTTTCCCTCTCAGCCTTGTAAGAAGTCTTCGGTTTGTTTTGTCTGGCCCGCCACTCCCGGAGGAGTTTTCCGCTGCACACGCTTTGACCGGAAGTTCCGCTATTCACAAATAACTCACAAGGTCCCAAAACGAGGTGTTTTATTACTGTAAAGTTTTTCCTTACATTTGTTTTATGAATCTAATGACCAAGATCCGAACAATGTTGTCGCTTATTTACTTAAGTTTTAGCTAAATTAGAGTTTAACTTAATGTAGGGTGACCATATATTGATTTTTGAAAAAGAGGACACTTGGCTCAGTCATGAAACATTTTGATACTGTTTAATTAAAGAAGACCTGTTTAAAGTATAAAGTCTCTGTGTGGTTTTGAAGAATAGTTTAATATCAACTTTCAAAAAGAGTTTTGAAAATTAACATGTATAAAAACTAAATTTATCAGCATTGAAGGAGGTGAATTTGAACCTGCGATCTCTGGACTTGTAGACTAGCGTCTTAGCCATTACACTACCTCAACTCAATGTAAACCCTGGGGAAATAATTTTAAGTTGTGTTAATAATGTCATATTGGGAAAAATGGTGCATAAGAAAACAGTGAAAAGCTGTTTGTTCTGTCTGTGACAGGGATGTCACACGCAACACGGACTACTTTATTCGCACCAGTTACTTTAAGTACGTGCCTATTTGCAGTGAAAAGTGATAAAACCCGGACATTTTGATTGATCTCTAAAAAACCTCCAGATGCTCCGCACAGAACGTGAAAAGTGGACTGGACATGTCCGGGGAAAAAGAGGACTGCTGCCTACGGTCCATTTTAGCATAGGTTCCGTTTGACTACAACTTCCGTTTCATTTTTTTGGTTCCGTTTTCAACTTTCATTTTATTATCACTTCCGTTGTGGCTTTTTGTGGTTGTGTTGTGGCTTTTGTATTCGTTGAACCTTCTGGGCCACCGTAGTATCAGGACGCTGGTTCAATGACAATAAAGTTGATTTTAAACATGATAAACCAAATTTAATTCATTAACACACCCTTTTTTCAGTTTTGCACTCAAGAGATTTCAACATCATTCATCATGTGATGAAAATATTTCAACATCAGATTTTTTTAATACAAATATTTGGCAGCCAAAACTTCAAATATCTCACTTCATTGTGATGTTTTACTTGTAAAACCCGTATAAAACACATGTAACACACATGCATGAGAGCTGGATGTGTTGGACATTATTAAAGTCTGCAGTCCTTGGCTCTAATTCCCCTTTCTGGTCTGAAAATCTGTGCGCCGGTTGCCTCATGCAGCAGGTATGTGTGTGGGAGAGACAACATGTCGCTTGAATTTAAGAATTAGACATTCAAACAAAAACAGCAGATAAAGAGTTCATTTTATGGGTTGATAATGGACCAACATGGTGATGTGAATGTACGTCGCTCAAACTTTATGTTGATTCTGCTTCTAGTAGACAGATCCACTGAAGTACGGAACACGTTACTCATTCTTGAGTTCTTGTGAAGGGTATTTTCATCACCCGATACTCTAGTAACAGATTCTTTGTTAAACTGCCAGCTGGTTTCAGTTGGATCCTCCTAAGAAACAGAGATATTGAGGATATCCTGTTTATAGTTTCTGGTGGACATTTGGTTTTGATTCCCCATCTCAACCCATGCCGAGGCCTTCCAAACAGAACCTATCATGTCATCACCTGGTGGGTTTTAACCAAGTAACCAACAAAGAGTTTGACATTTTATCTTCAACTCTTTAAAGAACAATGTTTGTGAAGAAAAATTATAAAAAGGACATTTTAACCCTATTAAAGGGCTCTCACTGAAATTCTCGTTTTATTTATTTTACTTTTTTTTTAAACAAGTGTGTGAGTATTTTTTACAATATTTAAAACTTTGATACAATTTTTAATTTTTCTGTTATTTTTCATAAAAGTTTTAAGTTAAAAATTTAAACCACATAGAAGTTATCAAGTATGGCCACTTGCCCTATACTGTAAAGCAGTCATACTGAAAATGTGATTCCACAGTTCTAACAAGGACTCTTCTGGCACAAACTAGCATCATAAAAGTATCTGCACCTTTCTGGAGCATTAATATTTTTGGACTATATAAAATCTGCTTAATGGAACTCCAAAGACAGTCCAGTTTTGGACTTGGTATAGGAATTGCGCAACCATACGCACAACCAGAACAAAACTCAATGAGTCCTAGTTCATTTAGAGATGCGTCTAGAATAAAAAAGGCTGACATTTGGGTAAAATTATTTAACACATATACCTGTTTTAATGCGCACAAACCACCACCAAAACTAGCCACAAATCGTGATAACCCAAATACGGTGATATGTCTTGCTTCCAGGGTAAAGTACATTTGTAGAGTCTTAGATATTCTATAGTCCCAAATATAAACCACACCAACACAATGTTCAGAGATTGATAAAGAGACCAAAAACAAGTTTCAGCAATCTAAACATTTTACCAGGGTATGTGTTGGTTTTTTTTAGATCTTTTAGCCTCCTTCAAATTGTCAGTCAGGTTATTTGGAAGTACTTTCTTACAAGTCAGGCAGTAATCAGGTCTGGGTGTGGCTGGTGGAACTGACCGCCAAATAATGTAGTTAATCACAATTAATTCATGGTTTAACAAAGGGGGCAATTACTTTTTTTTTTTTTTGCACAGGGCCAAGATACTTTGGGTAGGTTTGTTAATTTATTAAAATCATTTGAAAACAGCACTTTTAATTAAGTTTATTTGCTGATCTGAAACATTTAATTTTGACGAGTCAGAAAAAACAAAAAAATTAGGGCTGGGCGATATGGCCTAAAAATGAAATCTCCGATTATTTTTTTAAAATTCGATTTACAAATTTTTTCTGATCCCCCCCCACACACACACACACACATACAAACGGCAGACAACATAGGGCCCTATGATTTCCGCGATGTGGAAAAAACGGACGGAATCACGGAAATCCCCAAACAAAATGGAATTCAGTATAAAACGTGGAATCTGACGGAATTCTTTTATGTCTGCAAATTAGTAAAGAAAATAATATTTTCCGAAGTGTTTTGGCCACCGCCGCCACCGTACCTGCGCACGCAGAGCTCAGCTCTCGTCTCCACACAGAGAAAAAAAGACGGTCCGCTTCGACAAAGTCTCACTGAAACACCTCCAGAAAATTCAAAACCGCGAAGTTTAGAGCAAAGCTCAGGACAGAACAATATCCAAATCACCTTTATGAATCTGAAGAATGACTTCTCTTTAAGTTTAGTCGACAGACAATGGACTGGCAGCGTAATGTGATGAGCTCCGAGTCAGAGTCACGTCTGAAAACAGGCAGCAGCTTGGAGCCGGTCGAACCGTATACGGAACATTCAGCTAAATTATTAGAAATGAGCCGTGAGGTTATTGGAATTTGGGAAAAGATAAAATGGATTTTATAGGGCCCTATATGTGCAAAGCGACTGCTTCGGTGATTGTTTTTGCTGTTGTTGTCGCTAGCAATAATGCTATGTGGAACTAGCTCTACAAAAGCTCCGGGGAGCCAAAAATATGCCATTACACAAAAACTCGAAAATTCGAATTAATTAATTCAATCGATTTATCGCCCAGGCCTAAAAGAAATCTGTAAGGAGTGCAAAAACTTTTTACCAGCACTGTATCCCCCCCCCCCATCCATATTGTAAATAATTAAATGTCAAACAAGTCAGCACTGAGCAAAAAGACCAGTAGAAATACAAATCTGTGAGGTGAGATATTAGATAAAAGGTTTCTCTCACATCTATATTCTGTATTAGCGACAGACTTCCAGGTGTAAATTACATCCCGTCCTCTGGGTCCACTCTGAATGTGATCTTTAAAGTCACTCTGGGTGCAACCATCGACATCCACCGCCTTCGTTCACTTCCGATCAATGAGCAATCAGACCCACGTCTAATTCAGAGGCTATTAAGCGTCCAGTCCCGGTAATGGGACAGATGATACGCTGATTGGAGCTGAGTGATCATCATCATCTCCACCGATAGAATCCTCTGCACGCAGTATTTAAAGTCCGTGCCTAATTGCACATTATGAAAGGACATGAGGGGAAACCTACTAAAAGCCACGGAGCTTTAAATGTCAGGGTCATTTAAAAATCTGCTGCTTAAACTTGAGCCATTTTCTAAAAGCCAAGTAGACGGTAAAAGATTTAACGATAATCGGAATACCTCTAAAAAGAAGTGTGTGTTAGACGTTAGGCAAGTACGTTTCACCTGTTCCAGATGCCAGCTGGAATGATAGAACCAGAAGGAGAAGTTGAATTCTTTGCTTTGCTCATTGGCATTCCGTCCTGCCAAAAGGCTTCTGGCGAAATGATTCTGGAGTGACAATGCAGCGATGCATTATTCAACGTGGTTAGCATTAATGTATTAGAGATGGTACGGGTGGGGGGGCAACACAGGAGGAATTCATGGATGGAGAGGCATGTGTTCTGAAAGGTTTCCTTATCTGAGATGTACTTTGGGAAATTTGACCCCCCCCCCTTCACTTTGTACGTCTGAGCCACAAAGGCCTGAATCAGTGAGGAGATGAATAATGCAGGTCAGGATTCTATTGTTTGGTGGGGGACCTTTGCAGCGCAGGACGCAGAACAGAGGACTTCGTGAAATATTGATTCTGCACTTACGAGTTGTTGTTTGGATGTTGTCTGACTTTGAGGATGTGAACGGACCTTTTGGTTGGGTGTTTATTCTCTTTTCTGCAAGGAAACGAAATACATGTTTTTAACTAATAGGGTGCTCAAGGTCTGACTTTGGCCATGTGTTGGGTTATGTTACGTTTTAAACTCAACAAAATCAGTCCAATTCCATTTCCTATCATTTCGTTGCCCCTTAAAACTGAGTGATGAGCAAACAAATTCCCATTATCAGGCAAAGTTAATGAAATTTTCAAATGATAACTTCAGTTATTAATGGAGAAAAGCGATTCAAGCTAACCTGGCTCTTTGTGGAAAAAGTACTTGTCCCCTTTGTTAAATCATTAATTAATTATGATTAACCACATTATTTAGATACTTGAACTCAGTTCCATTAGCCTGATTACTGCCAGACCCATAGCATTTAAAAAACTCATCACTAGAACCTGTTTGACAACATGCAGCAGGCTAAACGATCTAAAAAAGTAATACATCAAGCACCATTCTAAAGTACGGTGCCCCAGAAAATTCAACAAATACAAAAGCCATGACACAACAATCCTCGGATCCTGGTCATTAGATACAACGTTAAGACCCAGTACTATAAAGCATTACGGTATACCGTGATCCGAATGCCATCGTCTCTCATTCACTTACGGTTTTAGCAAAATTAAGGTATTAGTATTACGGAAGCGTATTGCATTCAGCCGAAAAAAATTAAAAAGCTCTGTTTTTCCAAATTAATGAGATAACTTTTACAAAAATAAATAAAAACAGACAAACAATGGAGAAAAACAGAGATGTTTTTATTTTGATTTTGTAAAAGTTATCTCGTTAAGCCAGAAAAACAGCCGCTTTTATTTTTGTTTTGTAAAAGTTATCTCGTTAATTTGGAAAAACAGAGCGTTTTAATTTTTTTGGGGTGAACGCAGTACGCTTCCATATAGCATAAATTTCATTTTAGCACAGGTTCCGGTTGACCACAACTTCCATTTCAGTTTTTTTGGGTCTGTTTTTTAAACTTCCGTTTCATCACCACTTCTGTTTTACTATTACTTCTGTTTTGGCTTTTGTATTTTGTTGAACCAACTAGGCCACCGTACTATAATTAAAGAACAAAAGAACCTCGGAACAATATTTGAATCACGTAGAACTCACTGTTTGCTGATCTGAAATTTTAAAGTGTGACAAATAAGTAAAAACCAAAGCAATCATTTTTACAGTACTGTATGATTACAGCTCTTTGGTCAAATAGCAACTACACAGCCTCCTAATTTGCTAGCATTAAATTTAAGGACAAATTATTTTTACTAGTTGTGAAGAAATGTGATTGTTTTACGACACTTTTACATTTCGTTGTATAAAAATTATGTGTACAAACAGTTGTGAGAATGTTAGCATTAAACTTAGCCTATAGCGCTACTGCTAAATACAAACACAAAGAAACTTTAATTACAATTATTTAAAAAAAATTAAATATTTTTTAATTAATACATGAGACTTTGTAATTTAAACATCAAAACTAGAGAACCTTGGAGTTAAATCCTGCTAAAGCACTTGCGGTTCACCGAACATGGTCTGGATGTAGCCTTAGAGCTAGCATAACCATTCCCAGGGGTGAACACAAATATCAGGTGGTTCAGATTTCTCCAGGAGCAGCAGGATGAGTCAAATTAAAGAGAGGAGAAGGAGAATGTGTGCTGTGAGGGAGTGGAAGTGTGAAAGGTGGGTGTTGAAAGGAGGAGTGACAGGATAGGAGGTTAGGAGAGGAGAAGCTGAGCTATAATTACAGGAGATGAGAACTTGGCTGTCACTTTTTTCCTTTTAGTTTCTTCTCATTTACATCTACGGTTACCAATGCTACAACACTTTCTCCTAATCCTGACCTCACTGACCTCACTTTATATTTCTCCAATATAATGATCACATTCTGCTGGTATATGTTGCTGAAATAATCATTTTATCAAGCTAACACTTAGCCTTGCTAGCTGTATGGTTCACATTTTGCAGTTAGCCTCTATTTCTGCTTCTCATTATGTCCCTCTCCCACAGAGTTATCACTCACATCTGCCAACTCGCCCACTCTCTGGTCTGAACATATCAGAAAAATCAACTGCCACAAAACATTTAACATTTCAGATTATGGCTGCTAAATTTACTGCTGCTTCTCAAGAGTTAACTTCAACTGTTGCGGTTATTTTTAAAGGAACTTGCAGAAAAAGGTTAGTTGTTTCTATAAAATCATTGTTGATGTTCTTTGCCTTCTAAGATGTGGTAATGCTTCAGATTTTTTCTTGAATTGAAAGAACTGATTTTTTTGTTATAGCTGTAAATATTAGTACGGTTATAGAGCTGGTACCCAGAGGTGGATATACTCATTTTGGGGCCCACAGCACGGCCCCCCATTTCCCACCTTGTTAAATTTTGACCCACTGTTGTTTGACATTTTATGTCTTCTGGAAGTTTGCAGTTTCACAGATAAGAAACATTTCATATATAGTCTGACATCTGATTTTTACTTACATAATGTATTGGCTGGGATTCTTCCATTATGGACATCCAAACTGCCATATTTTCCCAAATTTCTAGAAGGGCATTCTTTCCAAGGCACTTTACATTACTTTTTCAATTCATGCATGTTTGGGATTTCAGTTTAAGGTATTATCAAACTCATTCTTTTCATCTAGAATACATATTGTGGATACCTAAAATAGAAATTTTTTAGAGGAAACTTTCATTTCAGTTATAGAATGTGGTCATTACTAGTGATAATTTTCATTTAATCATTTTTAATGTTGAAATAATCAACTTTTTTACAGTTATCTAAAAATATTTGTGTAGATAATTGCACATACACTGCAAGTCATCAAGTCTGAAATGTAGTACAATTCTATTTATACGTTACATTTGATTGTTTTTTGTATATTCACAATTACGTCAAATATTTCTGGAACGGTTAATTTTGGGAGATCTAAAATAAAACTTATTCTCTTTAGCTGAATTTTAATATTGCTTTGATCATCCTTGCTATTATAGGATGAATTGGCTTGCCATACTTCCCAGGATGAGGGGGCTTTTCTCAGTAGGGGCAAATTTTGTTGCAACCATTAGCTACAGGTAGCTTATCATAATTAGCATTAGCAATGCTAACACTGGTTCAAGCAAAATCTTCTTTTGTGTTTTCAGTGAAGAAGAAAAAGTATTTTAATGTTGGTGGTTTTGCTAAAAACCTTCCACATTCCATTTCTCTTTGGCCCCTAACTTTTCTCATTTATATTCATTTCACATGCTTGTGGTCCTATGTTCTAATAGGGTAGCTACATTTTTCTAGTTAGCATTTTTACAATATTTTAAAACCTTTATTTTAGTAAAACACACACTTGGGACATTTAGGAGACCTTTAACAACACAGATGAAGAAAAGTTTATTCAGTATTTAATTAGGACTTTTCCCTGATAGTAAGTCTACCCCCTGATGGTGCCATCACTTTAGGTCTACCTTAAAAATATTCAAGTTTTCATTAAAATGCAATTGTGAACCTCAGTTTTTTTTTTATGTAAATGCCACATATTGACCAGAATGCTTGGCACATCAAAAGTCACAGCTCCAGTATCCACTTCGTTTTACATCTTCTTCACTGTGCAGAATTTTGGCACATGTTCACTCCCTCCCCTACTTTTGGCTCAAAGAGCAAAAACAAGGCCAACAGATGACAAAAGCCTCTGGCAGCGGAATCACAAGGACAAGGTCAAATTATGAGAGTCTGAAACTGCAGATAGAATTGAAATCATGCTGGATTTTCCACTTGTGTGGCAAAGTGAGCTAAAAGAAACAAAAAAACCCAGATCCCAGCATATTTCAGCTGGAAGACAAATGGCTGCGTCTAGGAAAATTTGCAAGTTTTGAATTAATGGTTAGATATTAAATTGCTCTGCACAGCAGTGCAAGAATTAAAATTCATGTGGGCAAATCAGTTGGACTTCTGCTTTTATTAAAGCAAAATACACAAAATACATGACTTTATCTAATCTTTTCTACCACTATCTGTTTTATAAAAAATCTAACAAAGATGCCTTTTGGTAATTCTTCAAGCATCGTTGAAACAAAAGACCCACGGCTTCAGTTTTGCCTGAAACGGTTGAGACGAAGCTCTTCATGTCCCCAGAGAGTGGAAATATTTACTGTGTGGTTTCAGCAGGGTGGGTCGGTCCACATCCGTGGTCTCTCAGCAAGTAAAAAAAAACCCGCGTCAACATCTAGTCCCCCCCCCCCCATTTTTCTGACAGAGATATACAGCCTTATTGTTCCCCCCACGACCACAGCCGGAGTCCCGTAGATTCAAATATGTCAAACATTCAGTCCGTCAATCGTTGATGGAAATTCAAAGTGATCGTCTGGTCAGGTTCTGAAGAAGATACTCACCAAGTTTTTTTTTAAAACACATCTGCTAACAATTTATGTCTGAAATGCTTTTTCCCCAAGACCTGAGTGCCATTGGCGATGATTGAAAAACTAACAATGGCTTTGAAATGATCTTAGTGGACTTCTAGGAAGTGTAAAATATCCTTGAAAGTATTGTTTTGCGGTCAAGGTTAAAACTTTCATGTGTAAGAAATTATACAAGCTGAGGATTAAAGAATGTTGGATCGAATCGCAGTGAAGCTTTTCCTGTTTATGAAGTCAGACTTGATGGAATTATTTGAAAAAAATTGTTGGCATCTGCTTTTTTAATGTGAAATATTGAGTCATTGTTGAGATGATGATATGGCTAAAAGTTAATATAGAAGTGAAGACTCGATAAAGGTACTACACAGAATATTTGAGATTACCAGTATTTTTCCCACGACTTTTTTTCAAAACCTACCAAGAATCAGATGCTCAAAGGCTAAAAAACAGACAAACAGGCCAAGTCCTGTCCAAAGAAACCTGCCAGGTCTCTGTTTTTAAAACAATTTAACACTTTTTGTTGGTTAGAAGAAATTGTACCAAATCAATTTCTTTTTTTAAACAAGTTGGTCATCCAGCCTTTTGCCAAATGATACAATTTGTAACATTAGACCTCATCTTGTCATCTGGACCTTCAAATTTCCCAGATTCCAATCTGAATTGGATCTAACAACATTTGTGGAAAGAAAGGATAATTTATGACCGAGAACTAGGGATGTCCGATATTATCGGTAGACCGATAACATCGGCCGATATTGGCATTAAAATGTAATATCGGAATCGGTTTTTTGTAATGACACACATAACCTTTACATACCATGCACATATTATACATCAAACTCTTCAGCTAATTCTCCTCTTTCTCAAAATGTAAAAATATAACAAATCTGATGTATAGTTTTTGAGATATTTGTATTAATTAGGCACACCTTACATCAAATCCTGTGGATTCAGCATTTCCCAACCAACCTTGAACGCAACATCTATCGGCGAACCTTTGATGACATCATCGATCCGCAACATTACTTGTCTAAATTGAAATTGAAGCAGTTGTCATATTTTGCACAGATAATATTTAAAGTTTATGTATGCATGATAGGAAGTATGGGATGTTGATTATCTAAAAATGATTTAGTTTTTCTTTTTTTTATGAGGGGTACCCCGCTTATATCGGTATCGGTTTATATCGGTATCGGAAATTAAGAGTTAGACAATATCGGATATTGGTAAAAAGCCAATATTGAACATCCCTACCTAGCACTCATTAACCCATCATGACCCATTGGTAAGGTTGCTTGCATATTAGCAACAACCATTCAGAAACATTCAAATGTTCTCTTTTTTACATCCTGATTGGTCACAGGTGTCCCAAGTCTAGGCTCCTGCCCTCTCATGTCACTCAGCATCCAACGCTGTCACAACTCTTTACAGGTAGGGGGCGCACATGGAGGATATCTCTAGTATTTTAAAGCTGAGCCCAGCCAAACCCCGAAGCCAAGTCTCAACCACCAGACACTAGACAACAAGCCCCATTCCCAGACCTAGCTCCAGGTGGGTGCTCTGATTTTCCGAGTGTGGATTTGGAATTTTGTGTTTCATGGTTTGCCTTCCTGAGACCAAATTGCTAGTGGAGACCCCACCAGAGGCCCTCTGATAGAAATAGGCACCAGCTCCCCACAACTCTTACGGATTAGGTGGTTTCATAAGATGGATGGATGAGAGGATGAACCCTACCAGGGGTTGACACCATAAACATCATAGGACAATGGGGGTACTCAATCCCATTCCCCACATTAAGGCAGCTCAGCCTTAGAGATAAGCTGAGGAGATCCATCATATGGAGAAGATTGGAAAAGAGCCTCTGCTCCTACACATTAAAACAAATCAGTTGAGGTGGTTTGGTCTTCTGACTAGGATACCTCCTTGCCACCTTCCTCTGAAGGGAGTTTGGACATTCCCCATTGGATTAAGTCATGGGACAGACCCAGAACTCACTGGAGGGCTTGTATATCTTCCATGACCTGGGAATACCTTGGGATCCCACAAGTGGAGCTGCAGAGGTTCAGTCATATATACCGTATTTGCCCGAATATAGGACGACCCTGATTATAAGACGACCCCCCCTTTTCAAGACTAATCTTCAGAAAAAAATGACTAAATTCACTTTTTAACGAAACAATTTTAATTGAAATTTTGAGAAAATTTAACTAATGCTACTAATAATTCCAGACTGCTTTAATATTTGCTTATTAACAGTGGTGCACACAACTAGTCCACTGTACTGATCTCTCTGCCCGAACGCACCTTTGCTGACAGGAGCTTTCACGGTCAGACTGTGCAGCTCATCGATCATCAGACACTGATGAACTTCACATCCAGTTGTGGAGCTGAGATGGAGTTTTCATGTAGGGGAAGCTTGTTTACACACACACGCTGCTGCGGCAAAATGCACAGACACACACACACAGCTGCGCCATGAACGAACAGACACACAAACCGGCTGCTGTGCCATGATCGCGCGCACACACACAAACCCGGTTTTGCGCCATGATCGTGCAGACACACACACGCAAACTCGCTTTTGCGCCATGATTGTGCAGACACACACACACACAAACCCACTGTTGCGCCATGATCGCGCGCACACACAAACCCAATGTTGCGCCATGATCGCGCGCACACACAAACCCGCTGTTGCGCAATTATTGCGCAGACACACACGCAAACCCGCTGTATGTGTGAGGGAGTGTGTGTGTGTAGATGTGTGTGTCGGGTGCATATAAAGAACCGTGAGACGGATGAGGTTCTGAGGGAGAATGCGTGTGTGAATCGAGCGAGCGACGCCCTCACCTGTACAGTCTGCTGCTGAAAGCACCTGCTGGGTCTGGACATTTTAATCCTCAGTACTAGTAGACCTGTAACTTTGAACTAGGCCAGACCCGGACCTCTGGAACTGCTCGCGGTCTGAGCTGCTTCCTGCCGCTTTGACCAAAAAGCCTGCGCCCTCCGCCGGAAAAACTAGGGCGCGAAAATAAGACGACCCCCCCCCTTTTTCAAATTATTTTCAATGAAAAAAACCTCGTCTTATATGCGGGCAAATACGGTATACTGTATTTGGATTTACCTCTTCAACCTGACCTTGTTTAGGAAGATTGTGTCATATTTTAGACATACTTATACAGATCTATTGATTTTGGTGGTGACACCACAGAACATTACAATGGCTTATTCTTTCCTGGTTGTATTTATGCAGCAAATTAATTTTGTTAGGCTTAGAAAAAGATCATGTTTCAGGCCAGAATTTATTCAGGGACAGTCTCATTTTGAGAGGATTTACTTCCAATCCTGATCCTGGAGGGCCGGTATCCAGCATGTTTTAGAGGTTTCTCGGCTTCAACACACCTGATTCCAATTAGTGGCTGATTAAAGACCTATTGCAGAGCCTGATCACCTGCAGAACAGGTGATTCAACCATTGATTCAGATGTGTTGGAGCAAGGAAGGAACTAAAACATGCTAGATACCGGCCCTTGAGGACCGACTTTGGACACCACTAAGCAACCTATGGTGTTTCTCTAATTTTAGCCATAGTTTGAAATTTCTAAACATACCCAGGTATCTTTACCTCATCATAAAGTTTATTTTTAGGTAAATCTAAAAAAAAAAAAAAAAAAAATGAAGGTAAAACGTTTAAAAAGCACTCCATCATGGGCTATACATGTTGACAACAGAGACATATGAAATTTAATTATTTAACACATGTTTAAAACTCTACACGTTTAGACGGAAAATTCATGGAAAGTCAGAGCGCACGGGGACTCTCAACTTGACAGAAGGCTGTTTAACGTAGCCACAGGTTCTTGGAAATAAAGTGGAAAAAATGACTGAGGTGGTGTAAGTATGCCTGAGTTTAGCTAAAAAGTACCACAAATCTTAATCCTATTTTAGGACCAGTTCCAACACGGATTACAAAGAATCAGTGCTGTCTGATTTCTGATTAATGGTGTTGCTGAAAGATTTGGCCTTTAATTACATTTCCTCTCCATCCTTTGGAGAAAGATTTCTCCTGGAATGGCTTCGCATGTCAGCAGCTTGGTGGTGGGTCCACATGCTTCAAGGGAGCAGAGATCCTATGTTGCTAGTCTGTGCAACAAACAGATGTTTTTGCCCCTTTGCAGACAGATTTGAAAATTTTACTTTTACTTCACTTGTTAATCATCTTCAGAAGGAGTGCGTGGACATCTTCATATTGCAGTACTGCGTAGAACATTTACGCCTAAGAATATACCTTCCCAGCAGAATCACTATCTGCCATAGACTTCTCTAAAATGAAGACATACAAGAACAAAATACGGATTTTTTTTTAAATTTAAAATATACTTACAGAAATTAGTCCATGAGTACCTACATTTGAAAGACGTGGATTTTAAAAGTTGACTCAGATCTTGTGTTGTTTTTGTTGACGAGACGATAACACAATTAAAGCGTTAACGCACCTTTTTTCCCCAAGTCGTTAATGAGACGCAGACGAGTTAAATGTTTGACGACGTAAATGAGATGAGACGTCTGTGGGTGGCGTGACGGGACGAAACTGTGTAAAGTTGTGAGACGGTATTTAGGTGAACTAATTTTACTATTGATCATGTGAACTTTTATTGTGAGGGAGTCAATCAATCAACTTTATTATCATGGAAACAGCGTCCTGATACAATGAAATTTACGTTTCAGTACAATCTTTTCCCAAGATCAGATGTACAAAACATAAACAAACAGGAACAGATCGACTGTGGTCATGTGTAAATTCCAGTGCTACCGTTTGCAGATAAGGAAAAGCGCTAACAAAAGGGAAGGATGAGGAAAAAAACTGTAGCCCCCTCCAATACAAAAGTATATAAAAAAATAACGCTAAATGTAACAACGGATAAATAGAAATGTATGTACATGGAGAATGTCTTGGAAGAAAATAAGTTGGACGTCATCTAGTTTTATATGGACATTTTATTTAATTTAAAAAATATGTTATATAAAATAAGCAAGTAGATCTTTCAAAAAAAGACTATTTATTTTCTCATTTTGAGGTTTCTAACCTCGTTGTGAAGTTCCAACAACTTCTATATAACGATATTCTTTTCCAAGTGTTTGGGCTTCAGTGTTGCCAGATGTACGATAATTATCGTGTTTGTAGGATAATTTAGCACTCTGTACGATCAATAATTCCATAAATACGATAATTTGAGCCCTTTGTTGTGTGGAATTTGTGTAAGAGATGCTCGTTTTAATCACTGTGTTAAGTTGTTTAAAGCTAAAACTACTTTAAAGATTATAATTTTGCACAGTGTTTGATTAAAACCTGGGTTGAGGCTGTAACTTAGTAGTGTACGATCATTTTTCTTAAAATACGATAATTTTAAGATCCTGGTACGATATTTAACATTTCCAATCTGGCAACACTGCTGGGCTTTGTCCTGTTGACAGCCTTTACGTCTCAACTAGTAAGAAAACAAGACAGGAAAACAAGCACACGGAAGAAAAAAAAGGTAGTGGGTTCTTCGAACAAATTTCTAGTGGCTGCACCATTTGCCAAACGAACAGCAGAGAAAAAAAAAAGGTGGAAGTCTGAGAGGTGTTTAAGATTTCATGCAGTCTTTTGAGAGCTTTCTCAGTCCCTCTCAAACTCTGATTTTTCCAATTCATCTGACAGACCAGAAAATGCCTCCTAAGAGCCAAAGGCTGCATTGTTCAGACGGCCCCTCTTTGGTAGAAGTAAAAATGTAGACTTATACAGATGTAGAAATACAGTAGGAGAATCAGAGATCATGAAATATACAAGAAGGGAAGTGGAGGCTCTGGTTTGCCTTTTCATTTGAAAAGCTCTTAACATGATCTCAATTGGGAATTTAGGGGTAGATGATGGGGCAAAAATAGAAAGCCTTGAAATAAAACATGTTGAATGTTTTGTACTGGAACCAGGTACTTGGTGCATTTAGGGAAGTGAACGGGCTCAGATTTAATCTTGTAATGTTAAAATGTGCATACATATTTAAATATCACAATTATAGCAGTGGATTAACATTTGTTTTAAAGGCAATGCCCCCCCCCCTCAAAATGTAATATTTTTAATCATCTATAAAAATGGCAATGCAGACTGCAAAAATTCATTGATTTTGAAATTCACACGTGCACATGTGTCGGAGATTTGTGAAGTTTAGTCTCTAGCTGTTTAAAAACAGGTGAGACATGATGCATAATTCAAGACCCTCTGAGGAAAACAGATGTTGGTATACGGCAGGGTTCAGCCCAATAATCCCTTCTTGCGTGTCGGCGGAGCCGTGCATGTGCAGCAGAAAAAACCCAGGCATACAGAAAAAGCAGAATGCAGATGAAAGGACTAGAACTACCCACACAAATGTAAATACAGACTGATCTCAGGCCACGTTTGACCTTAAATCCTTCCTACTGACGGCCGTAGGGGCAGTCCTCTAGACACTGACCTTCTACTGGTGACTGTGTGACCAGATCAGACTGTGTCTGAGTGTGTGTGGCCTCTGGGAAGGGGGGATCCAGCTTGACTTATGTTGAAGAAATGAGCATACAGTTTAACCCTTTGTGGATTAATCTGCACGACTTGATTACATTATACCCAATCTAGTTGTTCATTAGATATTTTGTTAAATCCTCAAAGAGGCAAAAATGTTGACGTTGTTGTTGTCATTGTGTCCTTGGGCAAGACACTAGTAAAGGGATTTATTCACCTCAAAGAGCCGTTCAAAAATACTGGCTCTTTTATGGGTTTTTTTGCAATATTTTGAAAGAAAAATGTCACGTGGAACTATGTTTGGGGACACTCTTTGTTGTGACACCTACATGTGCGTCGCTAATTAGCTTCCCCGATAGAACTGATGGGTTCATGTTGCTATTCTCAATGATGTTTAAAATAAAGAGCCAGTGTCGTTGAATATTACCTCCCGGCCTCAAACTTCACAGTTTATACTAAAAAATGAACGGTTCTTTTCAAGGATTCGGTTCGTCTTGTTCAAAGTGAAGAGCTGTTCAAAGGAGTTGACTCGTTCATGAATGTCACATCGCTATACTATGTTGGTGGTGGTGGTCAGAAGGTCTCGTGGCGCCTATGTGTCTGGTCACTTCACCTCTGTGGCTCCATCATGTGAATGACTGACTGATTTAAAGCTCTTTGTTAGTCCATTGACTTCGAAAAGCACTATACAAATGCGAGACATTTACGTTCACCAAACGTTGAAAGGTCAGGGGTAAATTAGGCATTCTATATACTATATCTGGTAAAGGTTTGGATCTATGATCCTTTACAATGTAAAAATAGGTAAGTACAAATAAAAATAGAAACTTTTTGAGTATTAAAACAAATTTTAACCATGCATTTTTATTAAATACCAACTAGATATTAGTAAGTTTCCTGTGCAGCTCTTTGTCCTTAATTCTCAAAGAATGACTTGCAAATTACCAGACAAAGCTCACAATATGCATTGCATTAAAAAAAATCTTAGTCTTGGTCATAATTCTAGCTAATTAGCCTTGTTACAGTTGTAATTGTCCTATGGGACCTCGATCTGCGCCAGGCTGGTAACACACCCCACCATTAGAACGGGATCCCAAATAGGTCCAACCTTCTTTGCAAATGACATCACTCAATAGTTGGCAGATGAGGACAAGAAAGACTCATTTTTCAAGGCTACGTCACATAAAATGATCTACCTTTGCAAGGGCTCGTCACCAGATGCAAATCAAGCCAACGAAACACAAATAAACCTTTGTTTAATTTTCAGGATCGTGCACTCAAATCACGTTTCTTTAAGTTCCCCCGAGAAGTTTGGTCAGAGTTGCATTGCTTCCCCATGTGCAATTTGCCTTTTTCCTTAAAGTTTATGCATAATTAGAGAAGGGAGGCCAAATTTGACTTTCTAAATGCAAATCAAGTCAGGGGGCCGTGAGGGGATTGTGCTCAGCCACTCAAATGAGAAAAAAGGGAACAAAGAGCAGAGGAGTTGGCCATTTTATTAATTGTGTTTGTTCTAGCGGTTGCCCTTTGGAAAAGTCAGTGGACTTGATTGAATTACTGCTCACGCTCGGAGGAGGAAGCTATACGGTAAGGCTTCGTATAAAGAGAGTCTTGCAAGCACACAGTCTGTTATTTAATAATGAAGAGGATGCTCAACGGTACTCCGGAGTACCAAGAGTTTTTCTTATTTTAGTTACAACTGTGTACATGCATCATATCTGTAGTCCTACATGAGTTACAGAACAGTAGCTTATGACAGTTGAGGCTGATGGGGATGATAGTGCCAATACTTGAAGCCCTGCCAGCTGCTCGCCTATATAGCACCCTTTAAACCCTCTAGGCCTTTCAGAGTAAAGGCATTCTTTTTCCAGGTCAGCTCACTTGTTTCTCACAGCTGCCTCTCTCCAACTGCTGTTGGTAAAGCATGTATAGGATAATTAGAGGCGATCTGCGGGTTGAGGGAGTCGGACCGGAGGAGCCGGCGCACAAGAGTAAGTGGTCATGACATTCTTACCCTTCCCCCTACACACGTTCCTCGTCCCCGAGGCGACGTCTTGGGTCAAGGAGGCATAGGGAAGAGGCGGATGCACACTAAGTAATATGGTACATGAAAGTCACAGAGTGGAAATGCCAAATGTGTTGTAGGATTGTGTTAGAGTGATGGAGGAGAAAAACGTAAAGGGACATCAGGAGAAAGGAGAGGTTAAGGATGTTGTCCAAGCAAGATTTGACCCATTGGCTGGTTCTAAAAGTTATCCAGTAAGAGATGAAGTTAAAGATTATGCAGTTTGTAGCTTTAGAGCTGTAAATTGTGCTAGGCGCTGGTTTTTACAGCATCTTTTATGAAACCAGCCTTGAATTTTCAACGGTAGTATTATATCATTGCCTAGACAAAACGCCCCACATAACTGAATTCACGGTCATTTCTTTCCCAGGTTTTTTCCAGTTCGTTTTTTATATCGTGTGACTTTAAGGTCTTGACAAAATGTCATTTTTTAAAATCCTAATAGTTGCAAACAAAACCAAAGGCTTTAAACGGGCATTCCACAAACATGTGGTCATGGTGGCTTCCGTCGACTTCTATGAGAAGTCAATGGCGTGAACCAACATTAACATGTTCTGTTTGATAGAACTGAAAGTAGGGTTGGAATTATGAGGATATTTGTAATTCGTAAAAGATCAGAACTCTGCCAAAACAGAAAGATCGTATTGTTTCTAAGGCACATTCTACCTATTACAAAAATACATAAATGGATTGTCAACGTCAAGAAAAGTAGTAAGGTTGGGATTTTTGTACTAAAACATGATTTGATGTTTTCGTCATACAGCTCACTACAAATTGAAGACTGAATTAATACAAACGTCCAAATCAAGTATCAAACCAGTGTGGGACTCAATGTGGATGATACCTTTGGAATATATCCACTATGAGAACATAGCCACATGGATTTGGTAATTTAAACATTTTGTTTGGCTTAATTTGTATTTCAACATGAAAAAAATGTAACCCTGTTTTATGTGACAAAACAGAAATACCAGATGAATGCATTGGATGGTTGTGCAGATCATCATTTTGCATTTAGTTGAATCAATACAATCAAATTGTAAAGCTTCAGTTGGTTCATAGCAACTAATTGTTTATGTTTATTGGTTTGTCCTAACATTGAAACACCACTAAACCAATGTGTGCATCTATTTCTGGTTGGTTGATATTTAACCATTTACCAGTGGTTACTTTTCCACCAAAATTTAACCATTTGTTGTCACTGTATTTGGACTTCTAATTAATATCAATCTTTGGCAAGTTTTAGTTCTATAATCCCCCAAATAAATTATAAATCATGTTTTTCCACCATGTAAATATTTTTAAATGAATAAAAATGACCAAAGTGACAAGATGGTAAATATTGTATGAATGGTACAGTATTATTCTGTACAATCATGAGGCTTTTCTATCAAAAGAATGATCACATTATTGGATTTCTGAGGTTTTACCACAGTTCAATAAACTCAGACTTATTGCACAATTATAGGGAAATAGGTCACCCATATGTTGCTTTCAGTTTAAGTTAACACATCGAGTATGACTCGTGAGCCCAGGGATTTAATGATGCACTTCCAGTGATTGGTCCCAGTGGATATAGTGACTTCTGTAGTTGGCATCATCCTCCAGCAATCATATCGTCTCATTCCAGCTGATTCCTTTAGAGTTATATAACAAGATCCCAAGAGAACTCAAGTAGTTGTTCATGGTCCATCTGCTTTTTAGAGCACATTATGTAAAGCATCTTTGTTTTTGTCCCAGCAACTCCTAAGATAAATGTATTACCAAATATGTATTTTCCACAGTGCCATTGTTGGAATGCGTTGCTATGGTTACCAGTTAGACGGAAAATGATTATTGTTAAATTTATTAAAAGAAACAGTTCCTTAAATATATTATATCCTTATAGAAGAGCCAGTATCATACTTTAATATATAAATCCTAGACAAAAAAACTATTTGTCTAGTTGCTTTATTACACTGTAAAAATCTGACGGTTAAATACATTTATTTTTTTAATGTAATTAATTAAAAAAAAGGTTTAAAAATAAATACAAATAAATTGAACAAATCTTAACAGAAAACATACATTTAGATTTTACAGTTTATCTGCAGTAATTAAAATGTATTTTACCACTGTAAAATTGTGAATAATAGTTTTTAAATGGTTAAAAAAACTACATTTTTTACAGTTATTTTAAACATGTTTTAATATAATTAGCATTCCAATACTTTTCTTTTAAATATTTGCTCTTTGAGGTCTTTTTGACACTTTTTGTAATTTTTTTAATAATGACAATTTTTCTCGAATAGTTGAAAACTAATATTATAATTTTACAATCTTTACTCCCTTTACAAGGAGCAATTACAACAACGTATTTGATCAAAATTTAGAAAAGCAATGGACTAGCACACAAACTGTACATAAATACCGGTATATGTCCCAACATATGGTTTGAGAAAAAAAATAAAACATGATCACTTTTAAATGTTTTAATATTTTCAATTAGAAAATACTAAATTGTGTAAATTCATGCATTTATACTTAAAGTTTCTCAAAAACAAAACAATAAATTGTGGGTATCATGGTCAACCTTTTTTTTTTTTACAATAACAATTTCCAACTTTTATTTGTTAATGATGTCTTTTAGTTTACATGCAATGGATATACATTCAAAATTTATTTAAAATATAGTAAATCGCTGTCACAAATTCTAATTATAAGAAGGTTTTACTGGATGTTTTACTCAGTAGTTTTGTAGCTATAGGTAATGGTGAAAATGTTTAACCAGTGTTAAAAAAATCTATTTATTTTGGAGCAACATTGCTATAATAGGAGATATCTGGTCACCAGCTGACACTTTCATGCTCTTCTCCTACATTTCCACTAATCTTTAACCCAGAATCTTGCTCCCCTGCTGTGGGGGCTGATGATGCGAGAACTTTTTGACGACGTCCCAACAGTCAGTTCGGCTCAGGTGATAAAAAGTGGGACAAACCCTTTTGTGGTAACCATGACCTGCGAGATAAATCTCTACCTCTTCTGCATGCGAGTAATGTACTTTCCTCCCCCTTTTTTTCTCCTGCACAGATGGGCTAAATGGGTCAACGAATATAGTGCACATGTGTCAGTGAATCCCCGATGGTAGATGACCCCCTGTACGCCTACGAGAAAACTGCTGACACCAAATTACACACAGCCTTGACCTGTTTAGTTTCACTTTCAAACTGTACAGACCAGGGATGTGCGTTCACACTGAAATAAACCTCTCATGGTGTCTCGGTTTGGAGCATATTGATCCCATTCATCATTCTCTTTGATGTACCTCGGAGGTCCTCAACTAAACTACAGCAGAAGGCAGGCAGCAAGATTTGGACCTGAAGAACACCAGAACCATAGCAACGACTCACAGACTGTGACGGAAGCAGCTGGGTGCAGAAGAGATGGATCTTCTTGTGTTTTTGACGATGTGATTCAAACACCAAACCAACACTCTCCCAACAGCTTCACAAAAAGACCAAAATGCTGTTCTCTTACCCTTTAATGGCGTAAAACAAGAAAACACTGGTGTTATGTGAAAGTTAACTGGACATTAACACCGTCTTGTTTTTAAATCCCGAACAGTCAAGGAAAGATAACTGGCAACAAGGTGCTCCACAGTCAAGTCATAATGGCAATATATTTTAATTATTTATTAGCCTTTATTTAACCAGGAAAGTCCCAGAATCTCATTTACAAGGGAATCCTGGACCCTATAGGGCATGTTGTGATCTGTGGGGAGAAACCGGAACCCGGAGAAAACCCACGCATACATCGGGAGAACATGCCAACTCCACGCAGAAAGGCCGCATCCGGGATTTGAACCTGCGACCTTCTTGCAACAGTGCTAACAACTGCGCCACCATTTGGTAGGTGGTTGGTGCGGAATGCACAAAAACAAAACAGCTTTGAAATGCCTTTAAACATCTCACAATAGATTGACTTGTAGAGTACGCAAAAACTAATTGCCAAAACGCATAAAAGAAAGTTGGCTGCACAAATTTTACATCAATGATATAATAGCTTTTGCCATCTTTGAATAACGTAATGACTGCCTGATCAACTTCCATGGCAAAAAAACTCCAGATTTTATATCTACAGGCACCAGGATGCTTTGGTTTTGAGTTCCCCTTGGTTTTACTGGCCTGGTTTGAGGTAATAAATTTGATTACTGATTCCCAACCAATTCTCAGAGATGGGTTTTATCGTTTCCCCTCTCAGTGTGCCAGAAAGAGTTTCAGTATGTAAAGAAAAATTGGCATTTTGACAGTTTTGAGTTTCAGTCGTTTCGATGCTTTTAGGACTCATCAGCTCACACCCTCCTTTACTGCTGCTACCAAAATAGCCCAAAAGCTCATCACTGCATAAGCATCACAGCTGAGAGTGATGGTCTGAGACAACTGCCAATCAGACAAACATACCCACGCGTCTCTTCAACCAGCTTAGAAACAATACATTGACATCCATGAAACAAACAGACCTAAAAGAACAATAAATATGCCCACTCAAAACTGGTCTCAGCACAGATTTAGAGAATGCTAACCTGATGTATGCGGGTGTAATCAAACTTCAGTGGGTTTAAGTGGTTTAAAGTTTTAAGTCATCAGCAACACTAATGATAGACAACATGTCGTGCCAAAGTTGGTACCGACTTGGGCTTAAGAATTATCCAAGACCTTACAAAATAAGAGCAGTACTTATATGCTGCTTTTGTTTTATAAACAAGTCACAGCCTGGATTAAGGTATGATGCACCAAACTGAACTGTATTTTATTTTGAAAACCAGAGGGATTTGGTAGGTGTTCCCCAACCTGGTTAGAAGTACAAGGTAATACCAATGTATTTCTCTGAATGTTATACATTTAAAAACACATACACTTGAGATAATAAATGAATTAACAAAATACAAACCAACAAAAGTGCAAATAAAAACTTCATTGGAGTATTCCCACTTTTTAATGCAGTAGGCGGCCATATTGGATTATAAGGCTAGGGCTGGTTGGGAATCTCCAATTTTAAGGGTACACCAAAGATGGCAAAATTCACAAAAACAACACATCTAAGGCAGTTTACCAAGCAACACCTCTACATACGAATGAATAAATAGTTACAGATAAGTTAATACATAACAAATAATGAATTAAATGTTGTTTGGACTTGCTAGTATTTCCATAAACCCAACAACTGTGCCAATTTCTTGCTTTTATGTAGACTAAACAGTGGAGGTTGGTGATGTAGACAAAGATCTGTTGTGCATAGATTAATACGGAACAAAACTTTTTTTGTGAACTACTCCAGCATGTTTTTGACTTTTACTATTAAAAAACTAAGCTTGTTTAGAATATCATGTGAGAAAGCTTTAAAAAGAGGGTGTTTCCAATTACAACATTTAAAAAGTGTAGAAAAAAAATATTTCATTTCAACAAAAAAACAAACCTTTCTTGGTTTTATTCTACAAACTAACCATTAGTAAATCAAATTGCGTGTTCATTTTAAAGAAGTCAGTTTCAGCCTTAAGTACTCAAAGTGATTCTGTGGGTTTAAGTTCCAGAACATGTGCAGCTTTCTGCTGCTCCCTTGGGTGACAACCATTCAAAGCGATTCAGAAATGGAAGGCTAGAAAAAGAAACCTGCAAACGGTACTGAGGCCATTTGCATCAGCTGTCTGAAGACAAGTGACAAAATATGCAGTGTGATTTTGTGAATTATTGGCATAATTTTAGGAAAAAATAGCAGCCGACTCTAACAGGACTCATTCTTTTATAAGAAACTTCAAGAAATACCTGAAGATTTTTTATTTTCATTCCTGTAAGGTGCGGGAGGATCCTGCGTTGAATCAGGAAAATACTATCGGCGCTAAACAAGCTCAATGTTCCACCTAATGGAAGCAGGACTGGACAAAACACTTGAAGCGGAGGTTTCCACAGCAGCCCGCTTCACGCTTGCCTGAGCCTGAACACATGACAAGTGAAACCCAAAGGCACGGGTTGGTGGTGGGGGGGCCAAGCAGAAAAGGAGGAGGAGGGAAGATGCAGGAAAAGATCCAAATTGTCTCGATTTGCTGGATCTGTGGATGCGTCCGTCTGATTTTTCTCTTTATCTTTTAAATCCAAGTCATAGTCTCTCCTTCCATCTCACTTTTATTGCTTCCCCTTCTCTTCCTCCAAGGTTCCTATTGTTTCCAGAGTGGACTCACTCCCCGCTTCTCTTTTTTCAGCCGGAGGACCATGTGAGGCTCTTGAACGTAAGTGCCTCCTTTGTTGCTTAATTCACTCTCTCTGGGAACAGTCCTTTTTTTTAAAGCTTTAGGTTTTTTTCTTCATTCACAAGAAGATGTCATACATCAGAGGGGTGGAGTGGGTCAGAACGGGGCGGGTTGGGGGAGAGTTTAGGGGTGTTAGCTGCTCCATGTGGTCCCAGCGTGGCAGCGCATTGTTTCGGAGCACCATTTGTTTTGGAACTGGAATGGAGTTTGGTTTTTCGTGAGATTTTGAGTAACTAATTTCTTAATTTACCTTTATTTATCCGGTGTTGTACTTTGAATAATTGGCTAAATGTTTTGATCTATGGAGCATTTCTAATCTACAGAACCAAACATAGTTTAATTTACTGTTAGCTTGCTAAGTGCACGTCAAAACTACCAAGAAGGCTTTTGTTTAGATCATCCAATTTCGTTTTTTCTTTAGGCGTTACCAATTTTCTTGTTTGGACTGAAGTATAATGCAGGCTAATTTCCCTTATTTGAGCTCGTTTAACTATGCTAAATCTTATTTGTTGATTTTGGAAACCTTGGTGAAGTGTAAAGCATATATACCAAACTTATTTTGGTGCTGTAGAATCAGCAAACACAGAATGAGAATCAATTCTAAGAAAAAAAGTTCACTCAAGTCAACAGCCATTATGTTATTGCGCTGTGACTTGTTTGTGACACTGTTGTGGAAAGATTATGCAAATTTAAAGTTGGAATCACACCAAATTGTTGCGTTTGACATTTTTGCAAGAAGTGTCCTATGTGGCTGGGTTAATATGTGCCTTTAGAGCAATGGGTCTCAATTTGTTACGTGCACTAAACACTGGATGTGGTTACCGCAACCGCAAGAATTTACCCATACAAATGAACTCATATCCCTTAATAATAAAACAAAAAGACAGGGGGGAAATGAAACGATGCAACTTGCCGGCTAGTGTCTCACTTCCTTCTGGCGCATATAATTTCTTTAACTTGATGAAAATCTGTTTGCGGCGTTCGGGAAAAATAGACTTGTTGCAGAAAGTCAACGTTGCTCCACAACCGCACCGCCAACGTACCAGAGTCGGTGTGCAGGCTCTGATTGGACTGAATGTTTTTTCGTCTTTGCCGAAATTGCACCGCACCGCAACAGCATTCGGTGCAGTAGCCAGTCGATCGCAAAGGCATTACTGATAGATCGATGTGTTGAGAATCCCTCAGATCAGCGGTTCCCAAACTTTTTTTGCCCCCTTCTATGTCCCAACCATGTTGACGCACCCCCAATCCCCCCAGGGATGGGTACATTTGAACTAATTCCAGGTATACCTAGAAATCAATACCGGTACTTAACAGTACCAAGTTTAGATACTTTTGAGTGTTTAATAATGAATTAAATTGCTTCATATATTAAATATATTTATTTCTCAATATATAACAATGTGTATGCCCTCTGGGATAACTATGATGAGGAAATCATGTATTATAAACATTCAGCCATAATGATATGTCGCTGTTTAATGAATAAAATCACTCATCAGGGCTTAAAACTCGCCAGCCTAGCCATTAGCTCATGAGACGTTGAACGTAGCGCCGCATTTTTAGTAAAACAAGCAAAGATTTTCCACTGTTAAGTTGTTCAAATTAGGGCGCATCATGGAATAGTGGGGCTGTCACAAGCTGTTAAGAAGAATTCTTTGAATAAACATCCATTTGACGAGACTAGCGTTCTAGCAGCGCCACGCAACTGATCGCCCCGGAACTCATTGAAAAGTTTGTCCTCTTCAAAATAAAATGCTCGGAGGAGTTCACTCAGAGTTCATCCAAATAATGTCCCACAGCTCCACACAATAACGATAGGAAATGTTTATTTACACATCTTTATTGTGTGGGGGGAAAAAAACTCTGTATTGTGTAATTATTAGGCGCACCCCCAGGGCTGCTGCTAGGAGGTACGCGCACCACACTTCGGGAATCCCTGCCTTAGATAATTCATTCCAGATGGCTGCAATTAGTTGCTTGATGCTGTAAAAAAACAATGGTTGCAATGGAGTAGGTTGGGCTCTGGTCCCAAAAATACAACATAGAAGTGATTTTCAGAGGGATATTTTGGTTTATCTTTTGAACAAAAGTAACGCTTGGTCTACTTAGAAAATCCCATTGGGTCCTTGGTAAACTTCCAAAGCGTTGGTGTATGCAAATACCAAATATTGAAAATGTTCTCATTTTCCAAATTTAGACCTTCAGATTTGTTCAAGTTTTCGTAACGTTTGAAACGATACTCATTCTTTACCGCAGCCCAATGAAGCAAAGTGCTACTGACACAGCAAATGAATAATACAGATAGTGTATATATGCTGCAATGAATTATGGACAACTTCTCTAAGCTGAGGTCTGAACATCGAGGCCATAATATCCTTGTTTGGGACTGTAAATACCAATGTCAAATAACAGGGGAAAAACACACAACTCTAAATAGTGAATAATGATTAAATGAAATTATCTGCTAGATAATCTTTTTAGCTCAAGGCAATTCAAAGTATCCTTATCTCTTGTAGATACACTTTTCATGTGCTCTGGTAATACATTATTTTTTGCTTTAAGACTGGTAAAATGTTTGACTGTTTTCTGCAAATTGTACCAAACGTTTTGTGTCACCATCACCCAATAACAGTCCACATTTTCCTCCATTCTGGATTTCTTCCACTCAGCCGTCTTATCAGTGCTGACATGTGTAGGAGGGAAGTGTTAGGTGAATGAGGCAGGATGTGACAGTTGAATACCTGGAGCCAGCGGCGCTGAGCTAAAACCAAGTGAAACCATGCATGGAGAGAGGTTTGTATACTAACCTGCCGCGTACACCCGATGGAGTGAAGGTTACAAAATATGTGTTTTGGTGAAATTACGACATTTTTTTCTTTTTTATATTTGATATTTTTAAAGATACGATTATCCTTTCCATTCTGAAGCCTCTGTTGAAAATATTTTCAGTTATAACTCCCTCTCAGCCATATTTACAGCTCAGCAGGGTGTCAAACTATGGGGTCTTGGCATCACTGAGTGCCAGCGTGTCCAATCTTTTTCATGCCCAGCCAAACCCCCCCTCACATACCGGCTATAAAATCCCATCCATCTTGGCATTTTTATTCCAGCTCCCCAACAGCTGAACACTGGCTCCAAGCCACTTCCTCGCCTTACACCAAAGCTAAAGAAAATGCTTTCTGAATGGAGCAAAAAAGACATAAGGCTGAATTTGAAGAGAAGTAGGAGGGGAGCTTAAATGGAAGTGGAGCCATTTCATTTGCAGTGGTCTCTTTTCATCCACCCGAGGGGTACCAGGCCATGTGAATGGGCCGGTTTGTTCTACGGGTGACCAAACATGGCACTTGAGCGTTAATCTGCAGTGTGACAAAGCCTCTGAGAGCCTCAGACACTTGGTGATAAGATGGGCTGTGAACTCATCAAGTGCTTCTGTTCGGTTTCATCTCTGCCAACCACACAGATTTCAGAAAGCTGTCGTCTGATTGTGCAGAGATTCAGCTTCGCTTAACATATTGTCTTTTTGTCAGCTGCTACAGAGCGTAAGTAGAGCCGAACTACTGAATGTGTTGGGATCTTTGTTTGAATAGCGCTACATTCAAAAGCAAATAGAGGCAAATATAAATTTTAAGAGTGTGTATAAATATCCTAAAAGAAATATAGGGTCTTGATTAGAAGTTAGACCTATTATTATTGACTGAAACATGGCTAATGTGGACACATGGAGTCTGACTGCTCATACAGATTGGTTACCAGTTGATTTTCTTTTTTGTTCAATCTTTTTGCTTTGAGGTAAGCAACTTTTCCATGACATCATTAAAAGGTAAGGATGCACCAATATGATACTGGATCGGATATCGGTACTGATCCAGGCCTTTAACTGAAACAACGGATCGGTAAAATTGGCCGATACTGGATCCAGTATTATTTACTACACTTTATCCTAATTAAGAGCAGAGAAATAATGTAGCAAACTACATTACTTTACACTGTAACTCACAAATTACAAATGTTTGACATTTTGAGGGTTTTCTAGTTCAAGTTATATTACGTTTGAGGTTTATTATGTCTGAAATTACAATATTTTAGCGTCTGCATTAGTATCGGTGGATATCGAGAATCGACCGATCCACAAAGTCCAAATAACGGGATCAGGACTGAAAAGGCTGGATTGGTGCATCTACTAAAAATCACCACTTTACATCTAATTTAAGTTAAAAATAGATTTAATTCATTTCAGAAAGTAGGGAGTCCTAAATAAAAACCCAACTAATGGTCTACAGCAGGGGTACTCAAATTCAAATGTTAAAGGGCCACATTGACATCTGTTAACAAGTCCACAGTCCAGTGGGGGTGTTGCACACTGCCCTGAAAGTGAAGTGTGTAATGATGAGCTGCACAGAAGACACCACGCCGACTTGTGGTAACAACGTGGGTTTAGTGGGACACAATACATGGTTCCGGGGCCAGAAAGATGCAACCCGCAGACCGGATGCGACGTGGTCTACAGTCTTTAAAAATGTTTCATTTGTAATTGTCTGCTAAAATGTTTGTGATAAATATACAATTTCAGTGCCTGTATGTATGACAGGAGACAAAGAAAGTAAATTAATGTAGTCAACTTTGAGTCTTTTAAAAAACGTCCTGCTAATGAAAGGGGACGAGCTATTTTTACACAAATTAAACACAGCAAGAGGTGAAGCTACCACACATGAATGTCACCATTGCAATAGTACCAGTAATCAAATTAACTTAAAGGGATACTATGCAGTTTTACTTGTTTTGGCTCCCCCTGGTGTCCATTTTAAATCACTGTCGTAAAAACGTTAGCACCATTGTTTTTGCTCAGAAACACCTAAATCTAACTGTTGAAATGTCTCCTCAGCCTTCATAGCTTTCAACATGAACGGTTATTTACTCCTTCAAAGAAATCAGCTGTGTTCAAGCAGGGAGAGATAAAAAAAAGCAGGAATCATGAGCTAAAAACACTCAGAAACTGGCATAACAGCTAGCCACATTGGGTTAGCCCAACCCTCGCAAGATACGTGACTTTGAGAGACTTCAGGGGCACTGGACCAGAGAATGACAAGTTGCAATCGTGGTATTCTGGATCTAAGCACCAGATGGGACTGAGTGATTTTTCATTAACCCTGCAAAGGGTCATATTAGCACATACTGGCTCAAAAATTTTTTTTTAAAATATGAAAAAGTTGCAAAGTATGCCTTTAAATGCTATGGATATGGTTACTTTAAGTTACCAAGTCACGATTCCCACAATAGTCTCAGTCCCTTGCCTTCTTCTGCATAGGAGGGAGGGAGTCCCAGACCACCCTCTCCCCGGCCACCTTCACCAACTCCTCTGGCAGGATCCCAAGGTGTTTCCGAGCCAGAATGAAGATTTACTTCCTCCAACGTGTCCTGAGTCGACTCGGGGACCTCCTGCTGGCAGAGCATGCACGAAACACCTCCCCAGGGAGAGGACCAGGAGGCATCAAGATGCCCGAACCACCTCAACCGGCTCTTTAGCTGTTCTACAATAAGTCTCTCCCGAATGTCTCCCAGATGATAGTCTCAATCCCATTGTTCTCAACCCTACACTTAAATTGGGAAATCCCATAGTCTTTGCACTAACCTAGATTATACTGTTATACTGTTACTGTCAAACTTTCCCTCTTCAGCTTGATCCAGTTGATTCAACATGAATTTTTCTTCTTGGCAATGAAAGGCAGTTTATAGTATAAAATGATCTTCAATTGACTTATGATAGACTTTAGTCCTGTACATCACCAAACTGGACTCAAATATTGCGCCGCAAATGTTCTTAAATGAGATCCTTACCTAATTCATTGCATAGGTTGAACAGAAAAAATAGAAATTAAAAAGTTGTAAATCATCCTTTAGGCAAAAACCTTGCATCTCCCAAATAAGGTACCTTTTCGGAAACGTACTTTTACAAATAAAAACCCTGGATCGTCACCAGTCTCAAGCTTTGAAAAGTCATCCATAAAACCACTAGGAGTGATAGGGCCAGCTGTGTTTGGACAACGTTTTTTCCCTTGAACTAATAAATCATCATTTGAAAACAGTGTTTTATTTTTACTCAGGTTCTCATCGTCCGAAACTGAAATTTGCTTCCTGATCTGAAACGTTTAAGTGTGACAAGTAAGAGTAAAGAAAAAAAATCTGTGAGGTACGAATACATTTTCATAGCACTGTAAACTCGGGGCAAGCTTGCATTTCCTATATTGTCTGGACAGCTCTTGTTCGTCCACTTCACATTGTGCTGATGGCTGAGAAGTGTCATTTTCTTCAGCTGCAGATACATTCTGACATCAGCTGCTAAGGCTGTAGTTATTTCTGGAAATAATGTGCCAGTAAGCATTTTGGATGACTGTCAAAACAGGCAAACACGAGTTGTCACTTCTTAGGTGAAGAGGAGTTATAAACCATAACATTATGACCAACTGCTAATATTAGTTGTATCCAACATCTGATTGATTTGGACTGAGATTTGGGGAAAGTGATGGTTAACGTCGTGTACTTGGGCACATCATCTTGCTGTAGGAGGCCAGCACTACGAGCTGTTACATTCAGAACTTGCATTGTGTTGAGTCAGAGGTGTTGCACCTTCCAAGTCAGGGTCCTTACACCTAGATAGCTTATAAATCCTCTGTTTTTCATTATAAAAACTAAATTCTTTTATCATCACATATTCTAAGATTTACAAAGCAGTGCATTCTTTGATTATGCACAGTCCTGAGTGCCTTGTTTCTTCTCTAAGCTCAGTGTTTATTGACTACATATCCAAAGGTCTGTTAGTGTGAGAATAAGAGGACTGGCCTTGTGTGTCTGTAGCTGGCAGTATTTATCTGTGTTGATGTTAGGAGAATAGAAACAAGGTGTTGGCTTGGCCTGAGGGGATCGGCTCCAGCTCGATAGAGAAGCAAGACACGTAGAGCGCAAAAGCATGTTGGAAGCAAATGTCAGCCGCTTTAAGAAGCTCCGTCTCCTGGGATGAACCTCTGTGTGACAGCACGACTGCCTGTTGATGTTACCGTCTAAATACTGCATGAGAAATGACTTAAATACACGTCGGATTTTATCCAGGTCTTCCTTCTGCGTTTCAACAAGTAGGGCTTCTTGTCATGTGTCGTTAATTTAATCCAATTTTAAGTTTTCACCAGTTGTGGAAAGAATATTATTAATTGTAGCTTCCTATGACTCTACTTACAGATGGATTACCAGGGCCCTCTCACCATTGGAAAATAAAGACAGCAGCCTAGAGACCGTGTTCAACGTGCTCTCTAGGCTGCATCATTATCTGCAACTAAATCAAATATTTCATGTTCTCGGGTGTAACTTTCTCTTTTTAACATGGACACAGAAAAGATTAAAATGGTACATTTTCACAGAGTTGTATAAAACTATTATGAAAGATGAATTAATTAGTCGATCAATAGCAAGGCCTCTCTTCCCTTTAACTTTGGCTGACAAAGAAGTCTCGTTTATCTCATATATGACCCAACGACACTCTTCATTACCATTAGAACTATAGAATGCTATCATAATGTTTCTATGCTTTTACTTCTTACCACACTGACTTTTCCCAGACATTTCCACATTTTCTCAAAATGCTCTCCTGCACCCTCACCACACACTATTCCAGCATGTTGCTACACTGGTCCTACCTATGATTGTACCATTTCCTGTGGCATGACACACACACACAGATCGTGACAGGATGCAACTACCTTCTAGATGATCACATCTCACTAGTAGACTGCTAAGACTACTTAGATATTGGGTTACAAGACCTGTATCCAATTTTGGATAACCAAGCCATAATGGTGCTTGTAACACTGCTAATGTTACCACTATGCTCCACACAGGGCCATGATATCCTGCTACAAAAATATACAAACCATCACAATCTCAGTACATACGTTTTGCATATGCTCTAAGCTATTGTTGACCTATCACATTCACTGTATACTTATTATACACTCAAATACATCACTACCCTACACAGACCCTTCATGTCCTTGTTGAACTTTTACATCATGGCAGGGGTTTCAGTCAGGTTGAAGTGGACCTATGAATCCTATTGAATCCCAAGTATGTTTATGTATTTAGCTCGGTTCCAATTATTCTATTGATCTACCGTTACACCGTGGCCAGATAAATCCATAAAGCTAGACACTAAATTAGCTGATCAGCCAGTCAGAAATGTCTAAGAACTCTCTCCGTCCGGAGTCTGGAGCACTGGGCAGAGCANGGTGAGGTGCAGCTCTGTGTGCTCCGTGGGACACTGATTAGGAGTGATGAGGAGGTCTGGTCTGACGCTGACCAGACCTCCTCTCAGCTGTCAACCTCTACACAGCTGACGCTAGTTGCCGGCTCCCCCTGAGACGGTACCTCAGCCCGTCTGAGCCGATGGAACCAGCTTCCCTCTGAGGTCAGACACCTTCAGTCTGACGCTCTGTGATGGGAATGCCAGCCCTAGACGCTCCCTGCCAGAGATGAGTTATCTAACTTCGTATCCACGGACGACACCTGTGGCCTCCGGCGGTCCTCGACCCCCGGAGCCGTCTGATCCTGACCGAGGGGGAAACCTCACCTCCACCGTCTCATCCGACCTCATCAGTGACGATCCAGGAACGCAGTTAAGTGACCACGACTCTGGTAAAGCTTAAAGGCCTCTTGATAAAAGCTAACAACATTAGCTTACTCAGACTAGTTACTAATTCCATCCATAACTAGTTTCCCTCCATCAGAATCCTTAATCTAAATTAAGTAAATCCCTAGTCTCCTAAAACCTCATGAGACTCAGATTGCTAAAACTTATTTAAGATTCAATTCAAAACACCTTACCATCGTGAATGACTTAATGCTGCTTAAACCTGCTAACTACCTCTTTCTTATCTGTGATATTTGTCGTATGTTTCTTAATAAAATAATGAAGTCTATTTCCATGACTCAGATTTCTATTGTCAATATTAAATGCATAATCTACTCACTGTAACATCAGAATCGAACCTAGATGTCCCTGTAAACACTAAAAAGGTGATAGTATCAGAGGGTTTCCTCTGTATAAAACTTACAAAACCTGGTAGTGAATTTACAGAAGTATGTGCCAATTATAAACCATAAAAATAGAGTTTATAACGCTACACCGTATAATGCTAACGTTCATTATGAGATCATGATGGAGAGAGAGGTGAGGGGTTCACATTTTTGTTTCATTGAGATACTCAGAAGAGAACTTGCACTGATGTTTAATGCGGACCTCCTTGTGGGTTAGTAAGTGGGTTTGGAGTCCAGTTCTATGAGTGTGCTCAATAAGCCTCCACAGCCTATGAACGCTACTGTGAGCTCCTTCAGAGCACACTAGGACAGGAAGTGTAGTTAATCAGCATCTAATCGCTGGCTGAGCGCAATCGGGACCGTGAAAGCACCGGTTTGCAAAGACGTGTTTGGGCAGGGATCAGGTCTGACACCTGATGCACACTGGCGGACCAGTTCCTGTAGTTCTGTTGCAGAGCACAGGACGTCTGGAACACAGGTCCGTGCACAACACCTTAGTCTGCTGGGCTGCACGTTGTTGGTGGAGATGCAGCGGTCCTTGGACGAAAAATTGCTCTAAGGATGATCGTGAGGGAAAAACGAACACAAATGCTACAAGTAGGCGCTATAATCTTTTCTGTAACAAACTAACAGAATCAAAATCAGATTTTTGGAACCCAGTCTAGAAACTGGTTTGGCAGTGAGTCTTTAGCTCAAGTAGAGGAGCACAAGTATCTTGGTGTCTGGTGTGGTGTTTGACAAAGCTAGAGATGGATTGGTTTGTCTGCATTTGAACTTTTATAAACAGAGGTGAACATAATTTATTCATTGAGGTACTCAATGGAAAACTTGGCGCTGACGTTTGGTACGTACCTGCTCTTTGTGTGTTTGTCTACGTGTGTGGGGAGGGGGTGTGCGGCCCGTTGTGTCTCAACAAGCTCCTGTGGCCGTAAGAGCGGGATGTAAAGATTGTCAGTTTGCGATCACAGGAGATTAGGATCAAGAAAACGCCAATCCACAAAGTCGTATTCAGGGAGAATCTGGTATGCACTGGTGGATTGTTTTATGTACAACCCTGTCTATCTGAAATTAGCTTTCTCTTTAGGGAGGCCGGGTTCAGCTGGAGATAAATTTAGACTCAACTCTAGCTGCTCCTGCTACTCATCAATAGGAATCCATTGAGGTAGTTTAGGCATCTGACTAGTTGCGTCCTGGTTACCTCACTCTTAAGGACACATCTCTGAAGGAGACTGTAGGGTAGACCCAGAACACAGCGGAAGCATCTTTTCTGTGGCGAGGGAACGCCTCACTGGAGAGAGAGATGTTTGGGTTTAATTCTCGAGTCATTAACTTCCACAAACCTTTGATAAATAGAAGAAAATGAATCAATGAATGGCTCCAGATTTAATTTAACTAAATATAAATGGCAACCAAAACAAAGCAAGTTTTTAGGAGTTTGAACCAAGGTAGTGCTCCTTCGAATAATTACAATCTGTAATAAAACTTTTTGTTTTTGCGTAGTTTGTTGGATAATATAAGGACATAAATTAATATGTAGTTAAGGAAAACCTCATATTTCTTAAAAATCACCATCTTAACACAAACCTAAATTTTTGGCTAGCCAGGGGACATAACTAGCAAAAGTTTTATACATGGTTTTAACCCCGTGGTGTAATTTCCCTACTCTCACCTTGCAATTTTACACAAAAAAAGCCCCGATCAAACTTTTAGGAGACACCGATGAAGCATCTCTTTTCAGCTATTCACAATTAAAAAGTAAATTTAAGATTTTGAAAGATAGACGGCATTCTGAAAAAGTTATTTCATGACACCTAAGCCCAACAGGTTTATTAATATTTCATTCCAATAATGATCCAGCTGAGCTCATCACTTATTCTATTAAATATTAATTACCCTCTCATCCTGTAGCCACACTGCTATGAAACGATTTAAAGTAACCTTCAAATGCTCATTTAAAATTCATGTTCCTTGATTATAGGAGTTTTATAATTCATTTTAACATAATTTTGCAATCAGCTACTTTTAATATAAGAGAAAACACTGAATTCTCATTGTTTGCACTGAAAGAGATGTTGGCTTTATGTATATATGTTTGCATGCAGATGTCCTTGTCACCGGTGGTGGCATGCCCGTAAATCAGAATATTTTCTGCAACAGGAAGACACAGCAGATTAATCATAGCATTACCACACACACACACACACACACACACACTGCTGCACTACACAGCGGGGGCCAAAGCCACAGGGGTCGAGGATCCTGACTTCTACTCATAACTTATTCATGCATCACGGCTTCATTCAGCACACCTGGGAAAAAGTCAATCTTCCTCACAGCGGGAACGCTCATCTTTAGGGACAAATTTCTATTAAAAACCAAACTTTTCTCCTCAAACACCTCAATATAGTCCCCCTTTAAGGATCCGAATGACGGAATTGGACTTTATTATTAGTTTACATGTTAAAAAAAAGGGTGAAACGTCTGGATTTTAAAAGGCTTTTAAAAACGAACAAACTTTTACACTCTATTAGTTTTATGCATCGTCACACCCTTGTTCCGTTCAATTCAAGACGGCAGAGAGATGTTGCTGTTCCTCTAATATAATAATTTAATAATGTGATGCTTGAAATAACACGTTAGCTTAAAGATGAGCTTGGCTGTGAACACTGAAGAGCTTCTTTTTGGGGAGCAAGCAGTCCACGATACGCAACGGCTTCTTGCACGGTGCACACAAGGTCAACGCACGTCTCAAATCAAAGCCAGAGGAGGTCCGTCTGTATTATTCAGAGTTGTTAGTGATATAAAGCGGCGGAATAATCAGATTTGTTTGCCGTTTTCTAAATTTACTATCTTAAAATGTACAGGATGCCACTGACCCATATTCTGACCCATATGAGTTCTATTTTAAATGCAGCAATGCACGTGAGAGTCGGCACACACGTTTGTAGTTTTACTAATGTTGGTAGAAGTTTAGCAACAACTAACAACCACAAAAAAAAGTAGGCCGTGTACATTTTTGGAATCTTAATATTTCATCAAGAAAATGGCCTAGTTATTCTCCTAGTTGGTAAAAAGTCTTTATAAGAAGAAAATGCTTTTTAAAAACCAAACTAATGTTTTCCTTTAACCTAACCAACCAGAATAAGTCATAAAACTAAATCTAGCAATAACTTCAACTAAGATGAACAGTTTTTCCAACCCATTGAGTCATCCATTCAAGTTCTATTCTCTTAGTTTACGAACTATAGGTACAGTATGTATTGCATCAAAAGCCCCATTTCTACCTCGCAACCCAGAACCATTTTATTTTACCCTAAACCAGCGGTTCCCAAACTTTTTTTGCCACGCACCCCCTTCTATGTCCCAGCCGTGTTTGCGCACCCCCAATCCCCGGATGCAGACCTTTGACATTTGAACAAATTCCTGGTACCTACGAATCATTAAAGTGCCCATGACATGGTTTTCCATGTTTTCTGACTTATCTATCATGTTGCAACGTTGAGTTCTCACCTTAAACCTGCCAGAAAGAGCAAAAAACGGCGTCCATCTGTCTCCTAGTACAGCCAGTGAGAAGCTCTTCCAGATTTCAGACCCAGGTTTCAAACAGTTTTTTTCACTCCAGCCCGCTATGAGGTCATAGTGATCCGGACTTGCTTATATGGTAAATTCTCCTCCCACATGCACGTTCACGACAACTGGAGCGAGGCAGTGCCGCCGCCATTGCCCATAGACCGTGTAGTGTTTAGTTTCAGTTTCGTTTCTCTTTCACGACAACGGCACTGCCCCCTGCTGCAGCAGAAGTGTCAGGCTGCCAAATAAGGAGAAACCCAGCAGAACCGGAAGGCGGCGCTTTCTTCTGATCTCTGAGTTGCTCGTTAGGAAATAATTACAGCGTATTTTGAGTTATAATGGTGCAACGCTAATCTAGAGGCATCAAAGATTACACCTGTTTAATATAAAGTGATTTAAATATGGAGTCACAGGCACTTTAATGTTACAAATTTGATACTTTTGAGTGTTTAATAATTAAATCTAACCGAGGATTACTGTGAGAGTCGCACGTCCTACGGTCAGTAAACGCCCCTCGCATTTCCATGTGATGTGCATATCTTGTAAAGATGGCGGGTGTGTATGAGGGAGTGCTGATCAAATGTTTGGAAGTGAGCAGGAGGTTACTACACTGGATTAAGCTGATGGTTCGCTTAACTAACTGCTTAGTGTTTTTAAATCAACACCCAGCTCCGTTAGCCATTAGCTCATCGGCGGCAGAAAGTAGCGCTGCATCTTTAGTAAAAACAAAAGAAACAAAGAAAACGACTCACCATGGAGTTGATTAAATAAGGACACATATGGAATCAATCAGCAGAGTTGTTACAAGCTGTCAAGAAGGATTCTTTGAATAAATAATATCCATTTGATGAGGTAAACAGACCAGCAGCTCCTCGCAACATCGCCCCGGAACTAATAGTAAAAGTTATCGTCGCCTTCAAAATAAAGGTCTGCTCAAAAGGGCACGAATGACAGAAAAAAGACTGAGTTCATCCAAATATTGTGCCACAGCTCCACACAATAATGTATACATGTGTATTTACACATTTTTACTGAGTGGGGAAAAAACACTGTAAATGTGTTATTATTTCAAATTTCCGCCATTACAGTTTTCATCTTGTGCACCCCCTAGTGGCAACTCGCGCACCCCCAGGGGTGCACGCACCACAGTTTGGGAATCCCTGCCCTAAACCATCAACATTTCGTTTACTCTGGCTTGTTGCATTCGAAAAATTATGATGGAAAATGTTGCAGTTTTTCAGGCAGTTGCCTCAGTTCTTTCCTTTGTACATAAATTTGGATTCCTTTGTACACTTGAGAATGCTGGTGATACGCAACCAATCAGGTGTTGAGCGCTATCCCACCACTGCAAGTGTTTTAGGCTGTTTATGATGTGGAAAAACACGAGGGCTCTAGAAAAGTACCCTCCTAAAATGTCCACTGGATGGAAATAAGCTGAATCAAAACAATTTAATCTATGGTTTTGTGATTCCTAGAGACTTTTGAGTATGAAAGGTACATTTTTGTCCAAAACTTCAAACTTTCAAATATAAATTACTCATTGTACACTGTATGTAATTTATCCTATGATGAGGGAAATTGACTATTATTTTCCTGGTGATGTTCTCCAATCTGGAGATCCCAAGGCCAGAGAGGACATATAACCTCTCTAGAGAGATCTGGATCTAACATCTTATTTCAGTGGGACAGGCCTGGAAAACCTTTAGTGGGAGGCAACCAGGAGGCATCCTGAACCACCTCAGCTGCCTGTTTTAAATGTGTAGGAGTAGTGGTTCTACTCAAAGTTCTCAGATAATGCAGCTCTTTACCTAACCTCCAAGGCAGGAGTGCCCAAAAAGTTGATTGCGATCAGTCGGAGGCATTGCTGGTAGATCACGAGACACTCACCCCTCCGGAATGAGTTACGACAGCAATTGCACCACGATACCGTGGTTAAATGCGATGTGAAGGAGCGCTTACGCAGTAGTGTACACACACACACTGCAGTGCTTGCAATGCCTGCAGTGTTAGCAAGCGCAAAAAGAACCACAATTCCAAAAACAAAAACATACACAAAAATAATAATAACCCAACTACATAAGATAATACAAAATAAGCTAATGATAATAAATAAATAAGGTAAGACACCCTGTCAAACTCAAACACCCTCCTCATTACTGTATCTGCTATAAATTATATTTTTATATCTATTTTTAAACTGTCTTACAGTTTGACTTTTCTTAAGTGTTCCCTCCAAGTTATTCCACAGTTTAACTCCACAACCTGAAATACAAAATGTTTTCATTGTTGTCCGTACACGAGGAAGTCTGAAATTAACTTGTTCCCCTAAATTATAACCCTGTTCCTTCTCTGTAGAAAGTTGTGACATCATCAAAATCTAATGAGTACCCCTGCTATAGAGGAAGTACATTTTAACAGCTGTCTGAGACTTAGAGAGAGAAGCAATCACATTACATGTACTCTGCATAAAAACGCAAATACTGAGGGCTTCTAAGATAACCAATATGAATGGAGACACCAATTTTACTAATAGGATTATTTTACCAAAGTTTGCATAACTTTTTAATGAATGATTTAGATATTCAGTGCTACATTTCAGACTTCGTTTTCTTAGAAATTGCTTCCAATGCTACAAAGTCAAAGCTAATTTCCCTTCTTATTTCAAAGTAACATTTTCTGTAATAATATAAAACTGGAACATGCTGGGGACAGACAGTATGTGGAGTCTACAGACCACTTGAAAAACGTATGAGCTCACTCGCCCACCAGATGACTCATATCCAATAATTAAAGTAGATTATACACTATTTTTGCTTGTGAGGTAAAGTCTAATACAGCTGCAGACATGCAATGTTGAACTGGTTCATAATTTACCATCAAAACCCATTTCTGTATATATTTTGATTTTATGGGTAAATTGAGAACAAAAAGTCATGTTATTTAGTATTGTAGATATAAGCAACATCATGAGCTATCTCTGTTAGATAATAGGGATAGCACAATCACCCCCCCCCCCCCCAATAATCTAATAATTCTTTGCAGCATGAACTTATCCCTAATTTTGTAAGATAAGACGTTATTGCAATAATTTCCCTAAAGACAGTTGTGTATACTTTAGTGTATTGATGCATACATTAGAAATACAATGGAAGATACCAATTAGGTAAAATGTTACAGATGTAATCAAGTAAAAAAAGGAACATGATACCTATTTACCTCAACTTTCAAATACAAAAAATGCATAGAAACCAAGTGTAAAACAATTTGACTGTGTTTAGTATTTCTAAGTTGCATAGTTTGTGATAGTTGGCTTAAAAGGCTATGGTGTGAAGGTTATCATGTGAAAAATATCCAATGACTTAGTTAATTTAGTTACTGTATTTGGTGCAGACCTGGCGCAAGGCCCGGCTCTCCAGACCCGCCAAATTCAGGTATCCGGCCCGCCCAAGACAGATTACAACACCAGTATGAATTAAGTTGCAACCATGCAATGTATTGACCCAAGATAAGTCTATCAGTATGAGCAGTGATTTCCCACATTTTTTTTGCCATTGCATAAATGCATCACCATGTACGTGCTGATACATGACTCCGATCACACGACTATTCTCAGCCAATCAGGTTATTAAAGCCGCCCCAACTTGCTTCGTTCAAATACGTGAGGAAAAACCAGGTGACAGATTTGTAGCAGGTTTCTATATTCCTAACAAATGAAATGGCAGCAAGAGAGGTTCTGATGCTATTGCTAATGCAACGTTAGCTAACATTGTAGCCTGCTCTGGGCCTTGAAATTAGGTGTTTTTTGTTTAACTTACGGCTTGTTAAATTATTTTTTGTAGTTGTGACCGGAGGTTATAAGTACACATGTACTTCATTAAACTCCAAAGCTATGAGTCTGACTGCCATCTTTATTATGGTGACAGCATCAATTGCACCAAGCTAAGACATAACTTAAAAAAAAAAAAAAGCCCTGCGCAAATGAACATGCTCATCTTAAAAAATTGAGATCTCAAAACACTTAAATCTAATTGGAAAAATATATTGTTGTGTTGCTAGGTAAACACAAAAATGACAAGTAATGCTGGTTGCATCATGTTTTCTTCCTGCAGACTATAAGTAGCCCATTGCATTATTTTAATGGGTGCTGAACTTATTGTTACAGAAAGATTTATTGCGACAGGGTAAAATCATGAATTCTACTACTAATGATGAAAAAATAAATATGTTTACAAGATTTCCATTAGAATTAGTACTTTTTGTACATCTTCAACAGATTTTTAATATTCAGTGATACATTTCTCAAGAGTAATCATGAGACAAACCACAAATAATTAGTCTAAAATTCATGCAATGCCGATTACCGGAGCCTCCGGTGAAATACCACCGAAACGGAAAGATGACATACAAATAGCAACCAAAAAAGAAACAGAAAAACAAAAAAAATCAGCCACTCACTATAAGTTTGGAGCTCTGATTTTGGCACATTAATTTGCTAATGGAAACAATAATTTCCCTCCAAAAGCAAAAACGAGAGTCAAGTTTTTCTGTGACGCATAACAAAAACAGCATGTTAACAAGCAGTTGCTCATTTACACCAGAGGTGAGACTCCGAGGTTGCTTTGCTAACTCGAATCACGTCGTTCAGTCCAACGAACCGAGACGTGACAGCTGAAGGTCGTGAAGCTAAATTAGTAAGCCTTAAAAGGTCCTTACAGGCTCAAATAAATAGAATTAATAAAACACACGAACAGATTTTTTTCTATGTAAATTAAACACATTCTGACAAATCTTATTAGATGACATTTGCTAATTAAAACCTCTCCTTCCTTAGTGTGTTGAGGTAACATGGGACTGCTTTGAGCTGTGGATAAGAGGTGAGGATGTGACTCATTTCAGGACAGTTTGAGGATGCTTTAGGCCTGCTTTTAGTTAATAGTAATGCTGCATGACACGTATGCGTGTGCATGCATGGGAGTGTGTGTGCCTTTTGGCTTACAAAAAACGAGCTAGTCTTTTGTATTCAGGGGAAATTTTCACTAACAGATGATGCTGCAGTGAGTTTCCTGTGAGTGACGGAAAAGACCTTGGGCGATTGCTTGGGTGCTAATTCAGGCGATGGATCTAGATGTTTGCAAAATGCAAACAATGGCTGAAATTACTGTAGCTTCATTTGGACTTTAGGTATTTTTCTTCTAAATGTGCTTGAAATATGCTCCAGAAAAACAGGGACAAAAAAGAAGTAGGCAGGGTAAAGATGATCACCGTTTACTCAGAGCTTATAATGAGTCACCCTGACCTCGGTTGTCGTCTTATTAAGGACACACAAACAGCAGATCAAAATATTTCCATAAATGTTCTGACCTCAGTTTGAGTCGTTGAGTCATGATGTTGGAATCCACTCTTATTTGATTTTTTTTTTACCCCTTTTACTGAATTTGTTCTTTTCACATGTTGTATGTCAGATTCAGTTAGTTCACACTAACTTGTACACTCAACTTGCTAGTGCCTGGTTGGATCTTTGCCTTCAGAATTGCCTTAATGCTTCATATCATTCAACAAGGTGTTTCAACATTCCTTTGAGGTTCTGGTCCATACTGACATCATTGCAGTTGAGCCTTCATGATGTAAATCTTCCAGTCCAGGACTGGATTGAAATCTGGTGACCGTGGAGGACACTGGAGTCCACTGAACTCATTATGTTCAAGAGACCAGTTTTAGATGACCTGAACTTTGTGACATGGTGGTGTATCCTGCTGGAATTAGCCATTAGAAGATGGATCCACATGAAGGAATGGACATGGTCAGCAACCATGTGGGGTTTAAAGGATGCTCAGTTGGTACTAAGGGGGCCTAACGCAGGCTTAGTACTTCTGGTTTGTTGTACATTAAAGTATTGTAATTTGTATTTGTGCATTTATATATTTTTAAAATTATTTAAACAAATCCAAAATGAGAATAAAACAATACAGTAAAGGACAAATCTGCAAATGTAATGTGTCAAACTTACAAACATTTTTTAAAACAAACTACAATAGAAATTGTCAATGGAATAAAGAATGGGCTAAGTACACATCCCTGAGGGATGCCTTTAAGGTCAATTTGATGCATATCTGTTAGCACATGTCTTGTGCCTTTATGACTTGAAGTTCAAAATCCATTGAGAAAGTTTTAGTCTCACCAGTGACTTTTAAGCTGTTGTAAAATAGAAGAGAAGTCCAACAGAACCCTGGTGTAGATGTTATTTTTCCTCTGGTGGGATAAAATGATGTGCATAGCATGTTAACTCACCACCCACTTTATTAGGTACACCTTGTTAACACCACCAAGGTAGCCTATCAATCCACCTTGGGTTTTCATGGAATGAATTCAGTAAGGTGGTCCATATTGACATCATAGCATATCCACCCATGAATTTTGAGTCCACCACAAGGGGTGCCCACGGCAATCTCTCCCAGCCATTACACCGGCAGAAGCCTGAACCGTTATGAGGCAGAATGGATCTGGTAATCCTGTGTGAACTGTCAGCCACTCTTTCCTTTCTATCTAAAAACCAGAATGCCAATTTTCTTTGACCTTTGAGCCATCCTATGTAAACCCTACATATGGATGTGGGTGAAAATCCCAGTAGATCAGCAGTTGCCCATCTGGAAGCGACACGTTTTATTAAATCTCCATTCTGATGCTCAGTTTGAATACTAGCAAGATGCATACTCGCTATCAGCTGTGTGATTGACCAATCAGTTTGTCGTGTTGGCTGGTGTACCTAATAAATTGCAGAAATAGACTGCTACTGATGAGTATACTTTGTTGTTTTTGGCTCTTTTATGATGTAAAAGACAAGCGCGTAACCAGATTTGAATTCATCACCTAGACATCTTTATCTCCTTTATCTCCCCATCCACCTCCCTTCATATCTCCTAATCTGTCTGTCTCACTTCCATCTGCTCCCTGCCTACAGTCTGTTTTTAAGTCTTCGCTGTGTATTTGTTTCTCCCATTAGATACTTTATTTATCGAGGTCACTTGACAGAGACGGATAGCTTGAAGTCCCAAGAGAGAAAAGCCCTGAAACACAGAAAATAACGTCCCTGCCGATTCCTAACTGAGCTCAGCTGGCACCGGCTGCAGTTCTTCCTGGTGCTGATTAAAACCAGTCCTCCACTGACAAGCGTGCGACCCCGCTCTTAAAAAAGGCTAGAGGTCGGCATGAAGGGAACTGTGTTTGGTATTTTCCAGAAGGGTTTTCAGTGTGTCGATCACGATGCCTTTATAAACCAGCTCTAAAGCAGATGCGTGTAGGAAGATTTCGACACAATTACTTTAAAGCGTCTTATGAGTCATGCAACATCAATGACTGTTTACGGCTCTTGATAGTGATCAAGAAGTAGGACGCTTTATATCTTTGTCGTAAAGTTGCCTCTGGAGGGAGTACATGTGTTTGTATGGAGCATTTAATGCCTTCAGGATACGTCCATTTGCATTTATGTCCTCATGGGAGGTTGGCTAAAAGCCTTTTAAACTCTTCTGGGTGTATCTGAACATATCAGGGGCAAAAACCCTACAAATCCCAGACTTCCCACTGCGTGGAGTTCCTCTGGGGAGGTTGTACGCCGTAACCCTGTCGTCCTTTATCCTCATGACGGTCTCACCCCGAGAAAGGACCTGCACTTTGCAGCATTCCTCTCATTCCTCCTCGTTAAAAATAAGATGGTTTTTAAACTCGGAGCGTATCAGCTTTCCTGGATGAAGAAACTTGTCTGACGACTGCTAAACTAAAGTTATTCTAAAATATATGAGGCTGTTTTTATTACCGCGTTGCCATTTTTACATTATTACTACCTTATATTATAACTTTTACTGCCACAAACAAACAAAAAAATTCATTTGTCATGGCTTTCTTCTTATTTTGAAAGAAAATGTATTAAAATTGGCTGAAATATTCCGTTAATGGTTAAAACACCAAAAAAAAAAAAAAAAAAAAAAATTATTTGCATTTTTTATTAATTTGAGTCAAAAAAAGTTGTAATCAGATTGTAACATATATAATATTTATGCTATGTGTAAACATTCTTCACTAAGATATTGGGACTAAATGTGATCCACCTAGAGGTTGACCATCAGGTAAAGGGGTAAAAGTAGGGATGCACAAATACCGGTCAAATGCTAAGGTCCTGTACTCATAAAAGTACTCTGATACTGTGGAACCAATACTATTTAGCGTGATGTTTTGGTCTCAGTTGAGCTGCAGCAGGAGAAAACAGCAGCTAACTGCAGCTAACTCTGTAGCAGATGGAGTCAACTTACTTCAACTTAGTACTACTGTTGTAGTAATATTATTATTAGTAGTTATTGTTTTTATGCAGCAGTAATATATAAACGCTGTCCGAATCCTTACAGTACCGACGTTTGGTTCGGTAAAGTTCCAGTAATCCGTTCATAATGCCAGATGAATTCTCATAGCGTTAGCATTTTCAGTTAGCCGCTAACGTTTTGCTAACGGCTACACAGAAGAAACCAGTAGAGCTGATTAAAGCTTCTACATCAACCTTTACTTCAGATTAATGTGACTTTTTATTTTATAGTAAAGCTGAAAGATTCTCTTATTGTAAAATTTAAAAACTATATTTTAAAATGGCAAAACTAGTATTTGACTTATTTTTCCTGTTGTACCAAACCATGATTTAGATCAATGGATTTATTAGTACTCGGCATTGGCAAGTTTGAAAAAAAAATCTGGTATTGGTGCATCCCTAATTAAAACTTTTTATTCCTAAAGATATTTAAACTGTAGGCTACTAAAAATTGTAACACTTTCCTAATGTAAAGCATTTATTTCCCCCTCTTTTTTGTGTGGCATTGTTATGTTTTTATAATTTACTTGAACACCAATCTGTAATATAGATTTTTTATGTCTATGAAATTTAAAAAATTAAGAAAATTTAAACATAAAAGATTGTTTAGGAATGTGCATATTGAACTATACCACGCAAAGAATTCAAACAGTTTTAACAGTGGCAAAAAATGTGCTTGTGAGACATGGTTAAAATAAAAAGGGTGGATACTGTATACCAAAAAAGCAATTATCTACTGAGAGACTTAAACAAATGAAGAGTACTCGTGTGTCTGTTTTCATTCTGAGGAGTGCTTTTGGATAACCTCCAATGGGAGAAAGTACAGCTAACAGAGCAACGACTGTAGGGTTTCTTCATCTATCAGATGGTGTCAGAGGTATAAAAGAATGAGTCAGTGTCCTGAACAGCACAAAGCTTTAGTTCAAGAGAAACTTCATTGTAATTCTAAACACAAAAACCCTAAAAATTCTAGGAAGACACTAAGTAGTTTCATAGCTTTTTTCTAGACATTTGATTTTGCTCTGTTTTTTTTCTCTCTCGCATTTATTTTAGAAATGTTACAATTAAACTGCATTTTCATAATTTGATTGCATTTCATATACGTTTGGGGCTATATGGCTTAAAATGTAAGCTCAAAATAATGTTATAGTAATGATTTTAAGGTAGTAAATATATCTACAGTATATTCCAGCATCATATTTTGTCGTTTTTCCTTTTAGTTGATAAAAAATACTAAAGTGCACTACCAAATGTTAAGATAAATAAATATCCTGAAAATTTCTCCCTAAAATCTATTGTTTTATCATTTTAGCTATGCATCTGTACAGATCTGCATTTTGGAAGCATTGAAATAAAAGTCTGACAAACCTACAGAGCAGAAAACAAAAAATCTACAAATGCTACCTTTGAATTTTCGTGTGTACAGCCAAAACACAAAGTTTTGAAAATGATGACGTCAGAGCCACACCTCTATTCTAACCTCCAACCTTAAGCTTATCAGGTAAAACAACAATGTTCCATGCTTTCCTTGTTTTTTTAAGTGTATTTTCATGGCAGCGTAACAGCACCACATACAGGCCTGGCATGGTCACTACATTGTTTTTGGTTTGTTTAATGCATTTTGTGTATATAAATAATTGGCTGTATATATTTACTAGACATCCAACCAGAACTTGAAAGTTGAGACTAGAGCAATAACAGGTCCCTCTAGTGGCTGGTTTTAGCATAAGATTTAAGCCCCGCCTCTTTTAAAGAAATGGGACAATTTCCTGCTAAAAACACCTCAGATATTTTTTCTGTGATGATTTTTCTTAGCTCATGTTGTAATTAGTGCCTTAGCTATGCGCAGACTCCAGGGATGAGAAAACAACATGGCGGCGTACGCAAACAAGAAATTTTGGTTGCATTCTTTTTAAGCGGCAAAAGAAGGCGGAGACACTTCGTCCATGCGTTAACTTTTTACTCAACATGTAACAATTTTTTCGGGGTTTTGGTGTATTTTTAGGTAATTGTTACAGCGCCCCACTAAGGCCTGGCATAGTTACTACAGCATTTTGGCTCATTTCTGTGCAGAAGAGGATATTCGCAGAAACCAGGGTTTATTCTCAGACTAATAAAGTATTTCAATGATTATCGCTGGTTTGAAAGTTTTCATCTTTTGTATAAGGGGAAATGCCATTTTCCTCAAAATTATGCTCCACAAAACATTCAAATGTCCTTTAAAATACCATTAGAATTTAACATTTTCTTTGACAATTAATGTAGTCATCAGTGTTCTTTTTTAAATCTCTTTATTTCCTAGTGGACTGGATAAATAGCTCAGAGAACTGACTTGGGATGGAAAGTCTTAACTCGTCTGTTTCCAAACAAGCGTTCTTTAGCAGCTTCACCTCAGCTGATCCCACTTCAACCACACACTCAGAATCCTCTACAACACAGTTTTACTGGAAACAGTGAATTATTAAAACCTCAGGAAAAGTTTTCTAATTCTAAACAGATCGACCCAACAAACCCTCGTGAAGAATTTAGACCCTAATTGCTTTAAAAGAACCAAACTCCCCAAACCTGATTGAAATCTGAGCGGTGCATTCATTCATGGTTCTGGATCTCAGATCTAAATAAAATGGTTGATTTGATGAATTCATCATTTTCCCCAATATAACCCTTATAGTACTGCAATCCTGCAGGACTGAATTAAACCCATTTCTAAGTAAAACCACTTTAAACTGCAGGCCTCACTTTCTATAATCCTCTCAACAACAGGCAGAATGTTTTTATCAGTTTATTCTTGCTTTCTATTTTAAAACATTCACCAAGATTACAAAAACGACCACAGTACATAAAGATTCCTGATAGTTGTTGAGTGTTGAGGATTTTTCTGAGACCAGACTGCTGTGTGTGGGACTGACTTGAATCTTAGAGATTATTTTAAGCTGCTTTCCTTATGGGTCATATAAAAAAAATGGAGGTTTTTTGAGTAACAGCCAAAACATCTGAGGTTTCAAAGAGGAAGGAAAGTCAGAAAGAGGAAACGGACAGAAATCAGAGGGATTTATTCAGCGAAAGTTGTGTCATCTAAGGGAAGTTTTATTCTGAAACATAAAAAAAAAACGACTTTTTTAAAAGCGTGTTCCATTTTTGGTGTATTGATCTTTAACAATCAAAAGTACTCTCATTGGATGAATCATCAAAATGTGAACCTCAGCTGAAATCTTTAAGTTTTCTTAAACCAAACCAGAAAAATCATCCTGCTGATGTTTTTAGATGAGGTGTAGATTTGGCGTGGACGGAGGAGACGTGTCCCCACCAATACAGAGCAATCAATGAATTGTCCTCACCAATAATTCGATCCAAGGCTGCAGAAATAGTACTGCATCCCCACCAATGATACATGCAGACCACAGTGAGGTGGTGCTCTGTGTGGACCTGTGTCCAGGGGAAGGAGGCGTGTCGGGATCAGATGGGATGCACGCTGCAGTCCGTGCTCCCAGACACGCCTCCTCCCCCGGACTGAGGTCTGCGCCATGTGGGATGTGGACCAGGCTGGACTGGCCATCGGGCATTTTCTCGGTAATGGTAACTTTGGTCTGGTCCGGTCGCACAGACTCTGATTTACTTCCTGTTTTGCCCTCCCCCCAGCGTGCGCGTCCCATTCGGGTCCCCACTAATGTCAAGCGCAGATCTATGCCACTTAAGTGTTGGACAGAAAAGACCCAGACAGGAACAATTAAAGGCATGGTTCAGGTTTTAATTTGTAATATTTAGATTTACCATATTCGCCAGATTTAAACATTAAAATGTAACAACTTAACTTGTAACATTTAGATTTTAGTGTCATATTTAGATCCAAACATTAAAACATTCATTATTTTCAACCATTTTCATTGTATTTTTAAGTCCGGTTACAAAATACGGAGGCCAAGAATGAATGAATGCTTTATTTACAGACTTGAGAATCCATTAAAAATGCATAAAACTCACATATTAAAACCACAAACATAAATTTAAAAACCCTAACCCTAAGTATACCAGTATCTCCACATGCTTGAATGATATCGCTATGACATCAGTAAGCCCAGGATCAATCAAATGCTAAATGATGGAGTTACACACCGCATCCATTCGGCACATACGTTTGTAGATCGAGACCCTCAGCATAGCAGAAAATGCATCGTCTCTAATATGACAAGAATGTCAGTAGCTGTCATTATTTTCAAAACCAACGATTCAGCCAAACTCATCTGGTCGCAGACATCGTTTCGTATCGAGGGACTGCGCAAGTTTTTAGGAAAATTCATGGACGATCTCGTAAATCAACAGGTGTTGAAATGCAAGCAAAAGTTTGACCAAGAATGAGCCGACGTGAACGATCGAACACACGACCTGCCCAGGCTCCGCCTCTCAGCGCTCCAGTGATTGGCCTACTTAAAAGGCAGGGCAGCTTGCTGGCAGGTTTAAACACAGGGAAAACAGAGAGGAAGGAGTGAACATGATGGGGGGAGGAGAGGGGGGGTAGTGAGGGGGCGGTGCACTAGTTTGTCCCGTCTCTCTCTCTCTCTCTCTCTCTCACACTCTGCTGGGTCAGGATGGGAAGGCTTAGCCAGGCAGAGGAGGAAACGTGTCAGGAGAGGTGATGACACAGCCGCCGAGACGTAGTCACATCCTCGCAGACTCCTGAGATTGCTTCTCGCCGCTGCTCCCGCATCCTGCTGGGGAGAGAGAGAGAGGGCTAAAGATAGCTGCCAGTCTCCCTCCACACCTCTCCCTCTTCCTC
>SSNR01000057.1:1096193-1156150 GCA_006937965.1 Callopanchax toddi | reverse complement strand
TCAGTCCTCCTAAAAGCTGCAACAACGCAGCAAAGTTGAGTCACAGACCCTCTCCTCTCTGTGGGTTCGAGTGCGCTGCAGACCTGACCCCCCTTCCTCCCCCCTCGACGGCCCGCGCGCGTGTGAGTGTGCGCGTCACCGAGGAAAGAAGCAGACAGGGATAATAGACCTAAAAAGAACTAACAACTTTATAAACTAAAGTTTTAAGTTGTAACAACGGATATTGCAGTGTTAGAAGATGTCAACTACATACAAAAATAAATGATATTAATATTGAAATCCTTGTTTTATATTATTTTAATTAACCAGGTAAATTTAATTGAGATTAAGAACATTTGTTGAGCATTCTGAAAAGCTTTAGGTTTTGCAAATGACACTAATAGTCTGTCAGAGAAAGTCCAGCTTTAGACATTTTGGGGTTTAATGGGATGATTCCAGTGTGATGTGATGAGTAGAACTAATTCTATAGGAGAGAAATCATCTGATATGAAGGCTGATTCAACCTGTCAGAGTCAGAATGGATGATACAGCTGATTTCTTATCACGTCTTAGCAAGTGAAGTAACTGGTAAACCGCCTGGATTTAAATTAGTGTTACAGGAAATAATCTGTAGAGAAAAGTCAAACACATGTTGAAGTAGCCGAAATTTTCTCACTTTTTTTTTCATGTGTCAAATTGAGATTAAGACTGATCTGTGTTTACAGGAAATCATCTGTTTAGAAAAATGCTGTTTTTAGTTTTATTTGTAATTATTTTTGTTAAAAATATCAAAGCATATTAAAAAGTGCTTGAACTATTTTATCATTTCTTACTGGAAGTGGGAGGTGTGTGTGTGTGTGTGTGTGTGTGTGGGGGGGGTCGGGTCGGGGGGGGGTCGCCTAGAAAATTGACAGGTAAAATAGGGGTCCCTTGGAAAAAAGGTTGGGAACCACTGCTCTAATGAGTCATATTAACACATACTGGCTCAAGGAAAAGATTTAAAAATGTGAAAATGTTACATAGTGTGCCTTTAAAATCATCCACTATAAGATTTTTTGGGGTAGATCTTTTTTTTTTCTGCTAATGGTGACGTAAAATACTCAATACTCCTCCTTTTACTCAGATTTTACTGAATTTTGTTACAAAAACATAATACAATCCTCAATTTGTTGCTTTTTTGAATAACTTTTGAGAACTAGGACATCTTTTTTTTGTCACATGAATCGAGAGATTTTTTTTACAGCAGAAAATTTCACAAAGTCTTAATGTCACACAAACAAACTCCTAAAAATTAAAGTTTTTTTCACTCTGGACAGCCTAAAAATGTTCACATCTAGTGTGAGAACCTCGCGTGCTACACTACAGCTGCTCGAAGCTTCGGCTCCATCTCTCTCTGGTGCTTTCCTCACGCCACGCACGCTACTGGCAGCTCGCTGGGGGCTGCTTTCATGTCCAAAACATTTCATTATCCAATCAAAGTTGGAATGATAGCTTAGTATTTCTGGGAATGAGCACAATTTATTATCACTTTCAAAGAACTGCAGGATAATTGCAATAATGAAGGGAAATATTAACCACATCCTAAAGGTCTGTCAATCCAAACCACAGTCTTGGGGTTTTGAGAGTTTCTTTTTTTAAATGCGACTCAAATGACTAATTTGGCATCTTATATAATGAATTCACTTAACTGGACTGTGACAGTTTTGAACCACTAAGAAATAAGAATATTCTGATGGGGTACCAAAGGTCACTGGACTTTTTCCACTTGGCTAGATGAACACAAAGTTAGGAAGTAAAAAAACAAAAGCAAAGCACACTTTTCTGCGGAGTACATAATCAGAACTAGTAACTCCCAAAAGATACACTATATGGCCAAAAATATTGGGAATTTGTCATTTGTAATCCGTAGGGTGTTATAAAAACTTGGTCCAACTTTTTCAGCGTCAGCTCTTCTCGGAAGGTTTTCTACAAGGTGCATTTATGGACATGTTTGACCAGTCATCCATAAGAGCATTTGTGAGTATCGACACTGATGGGAAGGTCTCCGGTCTAATTCATCCCAAAAGTGTTTTATTAGCTTGCGGAAATGACCAAACTCACTCATCCATGTCTATTTGAATGCTTGAATATCCAATTATTTTTGGTGAAATTCCCAAATACATTAGGCTTATGGAGCGAGATCTTATCACCACCAAATTTTGATGGCGAGAAAGCCTTTACTGTAGAAGGTAAATGAATTCACTTTGAAAAAAGGAACCATTTATCATCACAAATTTTGACAAAAACACAAGAGGACCTTAAAATATACAAAAAAAATGTTAGATCTTATTTACTAGGACAACTTATCTGACTATATTTCACTGGTCTGTGACTGCTGGCGACATACTGTATTGTAAAGGGCATTTACAGAGAAAGTTTAGAAACACTCGCAAAGGTTTTTGAATTTCGGAGGCGAGCCTCAGGGCATTGTTGTTGTGTCACAGAATTTTGAACAAGGTGTCTAAAACTTGTCTTGAACCCTCGGTTCCTTGAATCAGAAAGTGCAGGAAATTTGAGACGGCCTTGGAAGTAGGGAAGGGTAAATCAACACTATGGTATCGATTCTTGGATATTTTGGTATCGATACTTTAAAAAATATCGCAATATCATAGTGCTGATACAGAATGTGCGATTTGTGTTTAGATGTTGGCAATAGGGGTGTGTATTGGCAAGGATCTGATACGATATGTATCGCGATACAGGGCAGACGATACGATATATTGCGCTATAATGCGATACTATGAGTAGGACCATATTATGATTTTTAAAACACAATTTATGGGTGGAAAAACTGTCAGAGCATTTAAAAAACTTAACGAACGAAGAAGGTGAAAACAGCCACCAACTAGCGGTCATACTTTTAATATTAGTACAAAAATTACTATCATTAATAGTTTCATTATTTTATTTAAAAAAAAATCATAATTCACTTTAAATTTTGATACAGCAAATATCAGGATACAGATATCACAATATCGATATAATATTGTGACAGAAAATATCGTGATATATTGCTGTATCGATATTTTTTTATATCCCTGATAGGCAATGTGGACCGCTGCTTCTGAAACGCGACATGATTGTCTTTGTAGGACACATCTCGGGTTTTCTATTTCATCATGGCTCGTTAAATTATTTAAATTTTTTGTTTATGAGCATTTTTTAAGCATTTCTTTCAAGTATTTATGTTCAGAAATTTGACTTATCCTTCATATTGCTGTTGTTAACGAATACTGTGCACTTAAGTGATTTTCTTTGAAAGGGACAAAGTATCGGTATGGATGACGAAGTCCCAGAAATCAATGGTATTGTATCAAAGGGAAAAATGTTGTTTTCGCCCATCCCTACTTGGGAGAAATTGGTGACCAAATTGGGAATAAAATGCGGGTAAATCGAGAACACAGACCTAATTAAGACAAGGGAAGTTGTACGACTTGTAATGCCCAACATGACCTTGCCATATATGTACAACTTGTTGCCAAGAGTTCTAGTTCTGTTATTCCACCTGAAAATTTCCATATTTTCTTGCAATTTTGCATCTAGAACAGGGAAATACTTCCATTTTGATGTGCTTGGGGACCGTTTTGCTAATCTCTTTAGTGTCTAAAAGGAGCACGGAGTATCAAACACCCCAGTGAATCAACCTCAGTGACACCAGACTTATTGTCTCTTATAATCTCCAACGTCCAAACATGACGTCTCGTTTTACTCGTCCCACCGTGGCCAATCTGGGTCACACAAGCAGGATCCTAGACACACCCCCACCTCACACAAACAACAGTCAGGCACGTCTCCCTTTATTACGATCACTAATAGCCTTTGCATCCCAGACTTTGACCAGCCAATCCTTTTAGGCGTGACTGACCACTTCAGACCATGAAGGGCTGTGATTGGTCACAGCGATGTTTGGTAGGAAGCGGATTAGGGATCGACGTGGCAGGGTTTCTGGAATCATAAAGTACATAATGTGTCTGCGTGTTGGTAGAGGGGCAATTTAGGAGTTCTGAAAAAAAGTTGTCTTGTAAAATGAGGAAAGGAGAGCTGAAAATAAGAGGAAAGATCCAATTTCCCCCTGAATTCAACATCTAAAGCTCAAATCTTTTAATCTTTCAACTAAAGTTTGAGTTTGGACCTCATTAGCTGTCCCTTGATGTACTCACTGCCCTATGCCTTTATGTCCTGGGTCTTAATTAGACTTATGACACCTATATGTGCTTGCTAGACTTCAGACTATATATTAACAATTCCTTCAGCACTAAACTTCAAAAATTATCACATACATGAGACAATAAGGTATAGTTTCAGAAAGCCAACAGCAAAAAGCTGCTTTTTTCCAGGAAGTTTTCTCCTCACACCTGTACCAGAATAATCAATTTGCACGGTGCATGTTCTCCAACTCGGCCACAGACTGCATGACCCTTGTAAAGCCAACTCTACCACAGTGTGAGGTCAAGGGTTAATCTGGCATTAGCTATCCGCTGCTGCTGTTAAAGGAGATTATATTCCCCCCCCCCTCTCTGATTTCCTTCACAAGTCCCGCAAATAGTTTTAGGGGAACTTTGAAATTCTTCGAGAGTCTGCCACCAAGGTGTCAAGCGGTAGAAAGGGAGGCAAGTACAGGTTTGGGTTTAAATTGTGGATCATTTAGCATTTTTTATTAGATCATTAGAATCTGGTTTTATCTTTCAACTCAACGCCTCTCAGATCAAAATCCTCCCATAACCGCGGACCAGACGAGGTTCTTGTTTGGGTTCCGAGATGTGACGTGACGAACGCCGACAGGCAGATCGTGTTTATGCTCGGCCTCAGCGCCCTCGTTTTTCCGGGTTTCGACGTTTTGCTGCGTGTTTGCTATTTTCCGCCTCCCGCGAGTCGAGAGAGAGAGAGAGAGAGAGAATTGGAACAGCGAGATCATGAAGTGACACACGCAGTGTATGCTGATTATGCGAGCCAGGTCAATGGGAATGACCTACTTCTTGGATCTGCACCGCGCACTGCCACAGTCGCTCTCATCAAATCACCAAATGGACCCCTGCACCCAGAAATGGGTGGTTTACTCTCTTTTCATCGGGTTTTGGATCATTACTGGTGTGACTGCTGGTGTGTTTATGTCATTTAGTGATCGGACACCTGAATCCATTTCTTTTCAGTCTATTGGGTCAGTGGAAATATATTCTTGAAGTGTTAAAATCTAATTAAAGTCTTTGTAGTGTCAACAGTTGATTAGCTGCATTTATGAAATATCACGCAATTAATCCTATATTCAAGTTTTATCCGAATTATAAGGGGTTTTGTTCGTTTTGCGCTTTTAAAAACAATATTTTCCAGACCGTCTTCGCCCGTTTTTGTCCACCTCATCCTCTTGTCGAATCAGTTTTTAGAAAATGGACAGAAAGAGTACCTTCTAAAAATTTCATCAGCTTAAACTACAAGTGGAGGGGGAAGCTGCTACCTCCATGGATCCAAAGTTAATGAAAGATTTAGTAAGAAGGCTCAGACTTGTTGGGGAGGAGGCCCTAATATAAAAAGAAGCGAGGTGTATTATTATTCTACTTCATACTTTTTTGTTTCCCAAATAATTAGTAAGCGCTTTGCAAAATAACGAAAGCACCAACTGAAAAGCCAAACAATAAAGTATGTATCTGCAAAAGGTTATGTGCTGACATTTGTGGATGGGAGATTATACAGAAGGCTTTGTTTCAAATTAAGAGCAGACAGTGGAGAGGGGCATCAGGGCGGTGACATTTGTTCGACCGAAAATAGAACGATTCTGGCTTTTTGTGCTCATATTAAGAAGAGAGTGAAGATTTTTGGAAAAACAGATCATTTCCATCCCTGTGAAATACGAAGCAACAACACCATTACTACTTCGATGCATCGCTGTCTCTGTAGGAAAGGTCACTTATTCTCAGCCTCAACCAACTGTTCAAGCAACTTTCGACCTCCGCTTTAAAGTTTCTCACTGGGAACTTTTGTAGAGTTTCTTTTATTCTCCGACATTCTGAGTTGTGAGTCATTTTCCATTCTTCCTCTGTCAGACTCAATGGTTGCAATGTATTTTATTTAAAGACCCAGCATTCCTTGAAGTATGCTACCCACCACATCTCATAAAACACTAAGATAAAATGATCTTAGTGTAGAAATGTGCAATAATTGTTTTGACTGGGGATTTTCAATATGGGTTGTGTGTACTTGGCATATGTGAGTGCATTGGATTGCTAGTACTATGCTGTGCTCAATATCTATAAAACGGACCGAGTTGTAGCCATTTTTGTGTCTCCTAAGACGTATTAGCTGTGGTGGCCATGTTGAATTTATTGAATCTGAAAGGTTTTCATGTATTTGTCGATCAAAAAAAGAGCGTCTTGCCAACTCCGGGTCAGGGAAGAGTTTTTACCTCAAGTGGAGGAGTTGAACTATCTCGGATTCTTGTTCATGAGTGAGGGAAAGAGGGAGAAGAAGATCCACAGGCGGATCGGGGCAGCGACTGCTGTGATGCGGACGCAACAAACGCTCTGTTGTAGTGAGGAGAGAGGTAAGCCAGAAAGCGACGCTCTTGATTTACCGATCAGTCTACGTTTCAATTCTCACCTATAGTTGTGAGCTTTATGACCGAAGGAATGAGATTGCAAATACAAGTGGCCATAATGAGTTTGCCTTGGGGTCCCACCACCAGTTGAGCTGATGGAGGTGGCTGGGGAGAGGACAGTTTAGACTTCCCCACTGGGGAAACTCCCCCTATAGGACTACTATAAGCATGCACACACACACTACTACAAGCATGCACACACACTACTACAAGCATGCACACACACACTACTATAAGCATGCACACACACACTACTATAAGCATGCACACACACAGTACTATAAGCATGCACACACACAGTACTATAAGCATGCACACACACACTACTACAAGCATGCACACACACACTACTATAAGCATGCACACACACACTACTACAAGCATGCACACACACAGTACTATAAGCATGCACACACACACACACTACTATAAGCATGCACACACACTACTATAAGCATGCACACACACACTACTAGAAGCATGCACACACACAGTACTATAAACATGCACACACACAGTACTATAAACATGCACACACACACTACTATAAACATGCACACACACACTACTATAAGCATGCACACACACAGTACTATAAACATGCACACACACACACACTACTATAAGCATGCACACACACACACACAGTACTATAAGCATGCACACACACACAGTACTATAAGCATGCACACACACACTACTATAAACATGCACACACACACTACTATAAACATGCACACACACACTACTATAAACATGCACACACACACTACTATAAACATGCACACACACAGTACTATAAACATGCACACACACACTACTACAAGCATGCACACACACACACACACACAGTACTATAAACATGCACACACACACTACTACAAGCATGTACACACACACAGTACTATAAACATGCACACATACTACTATAAACATACACACACACTACTATAAACATGCACACACACACTACTATAAACATGCACACACACACTACTATAAACATGCACACACACACTACTATAAACATGCACACACACACTACTATAAACATGCACACACACTACTATAAGCATGCACACACACACAGTACTATAAACATGCACACACACACTACTATAAACATGCACACACACACTACTATAAACATGCACACACACACTACTATAAGCATGCACACACACACACACACACAGTACTATAAACATGCACACACACACTACTACAAGCATGTACACACACACAGTACTATAAACATGCACACACACACACAGTACTATAAACATACACACACACTACTATAAACATACACACACACTACTATAAACATACACACACACTACTATAAACATACACACACAGTACTATAAACATACACACACACTACTATAATCATACACACACAGTACTATAAACATACACACATACTACTATAAACATACACACACACTACTATAAACATACACACACACTACTATAAACATGCACACACACACTACTATAAGCATGCACACACACTACTATAAGCATGCACACACACACTACTATAAGCATGCACACACACTACTATAAGCATGCACACACACACTACTATAAACATGCACACACACACTACTATAAGCATGCACACACACACTACTATAAGCATGCACACACACACTACTATAAGCATGCAGACACACACTACTATAAACATGCACACACACACTACTATAAGCATGCACACACACAGTACTATAAACATGCACACACACACTACTATAAGCATGCACACACACAGTACTATAAACATGCACACACACACTACTATAAGTATGCACACACACAGTACTATAAGTATGCACACACACAGTACTATAAACATGCACACACACAGTACTATAAACATGCACACACACACTACTAAAAACATGCACACAAACAGTACTATAAACATGCACACACACACTACTATAAGCATGCGCACACACACTACTATAAGCATGCACACACACACTACTACAAGCATGCACACACACACTACTATAAGCATGCACACACACTACTACAAGCATGCACACACACACTACTATAAACATGCACACATACTACTATAAACATATACACATACTACTATTAACATGCACACACATACTACTATAAACATGCACGCATACTACTAACATGCACACACACACTACTATAAACATGCACACACACACAGTACTATAAGCATGCACACACACACTACTATAAGCATGCACACACACACAGTACTATAAATATGCACACACACACACTACTATAAGCATGCACACACATTACTTTAAGCATGCACACACACTACTATAAGCATGCACACACACACACACTACTATAAACATGCACACACACACACACTACTATAAACATGCACACACACACACACTACTATAAGCATGCACACACACACACACAGTACTATAAGCATGCACACACACACAGTACTATAAGCATGCACACACACACAGTACTATAAGCATGCACACACACACACTACTATAAGCATGCACACACATTACTATAAGCATGCACACACACTACTATAAGCATGCACACACACTACTATAAGCATGCACACACACTACTATAAGCATGCACACACACACACACACTACTATTAACATGCACACACACACACTACAAGCATGTACACACACACAGTACTATAAACATACACACACACTACTATAAGCATACACACACAGTACTATAAACATACACACACACTACTATAAACATACACACACAGTACTATAAACATGCACACACACACACACTACTATAAACATGCACACACACACACACTACTATAAGCATGCACACACACACACAGTACTATAAACATGCACACACACACTACTACAAGCATGTACACACACACAGTACTATAAACATGCACACACACACTACTATAAGCATGCACACACACTACTATAAACATGCACACACACACTATACACATACACACACACTACTATAAGCATACACACACATTACTATAAGCATGCACACACACTACTATAAGCATGCACACACACACACACTACTATAAACATGCACACACACTACTATAAACATACACACACAGTACTATAAGCATACACACACATTACTATAAGCATCCACACACACTACTATAAGCATGCACACACACACACACTACTATAAACATGCACACACACACACACTACTATAAGCATACACACGCACACTACTATAAGCATACACACACACTACTATAAACATACACACATACTACTATAAACATACACACACAGTACTATACACATACACACACACTACTATAAGCATGCACACACATTACTTTAAGCATGCACACACACTACTATAAGCATGCACATACACACACACTACTATAAACATGCACACACACTACTATGCACATACACACACACTACTATAAACATGCACACACACACACACTACTATAAGCATGCACACACACACACACAGACTATAAGCATGCACACACACACTACTATAAGCATGCACACACACACTACTATAAGCATGCACACATACACTACTATAAGCATGCACACACACACTACTATAAACATACACACATACTACTATAAACATACACACACACTACTATAAACATACACACACACTACTATAAACATACACACACACTACTATAAACATACACACACACTACACACTACTATACACATGCACACACACACACTACTATAAACATGCACACACACACACACTACTATAAGCATGCACACACACACACTACTATAAGCATGCACACACATTACTATACGCATGCACACACACTACTATAAGCATGCACACACACAACACACTACTATTAGCATGCACACACACACAGTACTATAAGCATGCACACACACACACTACTACAAGCATGCACACACACACACAGTACTATAAATATGCACACACACACACTACTATAAACATACACACACACTACTATAAACATACACACACACTACTATAAACATGCACACACACACTACTATAAACATGCACACACACAGTACTATAAACATGCACACACACACTACTATAAACATGCACACACACAGTACTATAAACATGCACACACACACTACTATAAGCATGCGCACACACACTACTATAAACATGCACACACACACTACTATAAACATGCACACACACACTACTATAAACATGCGCACACACACTACTATAAACATGCACACACACACACACTACTATAAACATGCACACACACACACACTACTATAAGCATGCACACACACACACACAGTACTATAAGCATGCACACACACACAGTACTATAAGCATACACACACACACACTACTATAAGCATGCACACACACACTACTATAAGCATGCACACACACAGTACTATAAACATGCACACACACAGTACTATAAACATGCACACACACACTACTACAAGCATGCACACACACACACACACACAGTACTATAAACATGCACACACACACTACTACAAGCATGCACACACACAGTACTATAAACATGCACACACACAGTACTATAAACATGCACACACACACTACTATAAACATGCACACACAATACTATAAGCATGCACACACACACACTACTATAAACATGCACACACACACTACTATAAACATGCACACACACTACTATAAACATACACACACAGTACTATAAACATACACACACACTACTATAAACATACACACACACTACTATAACATGCACACACACACTACTATAAGCATGCACACACACACAACTATAAGCATGCACACACACACAACTACTATAAACATGCACACACACACACACTACTATAAGCATGCACACACACACACACAGTACTATAAGCATGCACACACACACAGTACTATAAGCATGCACACACACACTACTATAAGCATGCACACACACTACTATAAGCATGCACACACACACTACTATAAACATGCACACACACACTACTATAAACATGCACACACACACTACTATAAGCATGCACACACACACTACTATAAGCATGCACACACACACTACTATAAGCATGCACACACACACTACTATAAGCATGCACACATACTACTATAAGCATTCACACACACTACTATAAGCATGCACACACACACTACTATAAACATGCACACACACACTACTATAAACATGCGCACACACACTACTATAAACATGCACACACACACTACTATAAGCATGCACACACACTACTATAAGCCTATAAACAAGCACACACACACTACTATAAACATGCACACACACACTACTACAAGCATGCACACACACACACACACACAGTACTATAAACATGCACACACACACTACTATAAGCATGCACACACACACTACTATAAGCATGCACACACACACTACTATAAACATGCACACACACACTACTATAAACATGCACACACACACTACTATAAGCATGCACACACACACTACTATAAGCATGCACACACACACTACTATAAGCATGCACACACACAGTACTATAAGCATGCACACACACAGTACTATAAGCATGCACACACACACTACTATAAGTATGCACACACACACAAATACAAGCATGCACACACACAGTACTATAAACATGCACACACACAGTACTATAAACATGCACACACACACTCCTACAAGCATGCACACACACACACACACACAGTACTATACACATGCACACACACACTACTACAAGCATGTACACACACACAGTACTATAAACATGCACACACACACTACTATAAACATGCACACACACACTACTATAAGCATGCACACACACTACTATAAGCATGCACACACACTACTATAAGCATGCACACACACTACTATAAGCATGCACACACACACACACACTACTATTAACATGCACACACACTACTATAAACATACACACACAGTACTATAAACATACACACATACTACTATAAACATACACACACACACACAACTATAAGCATGCACACACACACAGTACTATAAGCATGCACACACACACACTCTACACGCATGCACACACACTACTACATGCACGCACACACACTACTACAAGCACACACACACACTACTAAAAGCATGCACACATACTACTATAAGCATGCACGCATACTACTAACATGCACACACACACTACTATAAACATACACACACACTACTATAAACATACACACACACACTATAAACATACACACACAGTACTATAAACATACACACACACTACTATAAGCATGCACACACACATTACTATAAACATGCACACACATCCTACTATAAGCATGCACGCATACTACTAACATGCACACACACACTACTATAAACATGCATACACACACATTACTATAAACATACACACATACTACTATAAACATACACACACACTACTATAAACATACACACACACTACTATAAACATACACACACAGTACTATAAACATACACACACACACACACTACTATAAGCATGCACACACACACACACAGTACTATAAGCATGCACACACACACTACTATAAGCATGCACACACACACTACTATAAACATGCACACACACACTACTATAAACATACACACACACTACTATAAACATACACACACACTACTATAAACATACACACACACTACTATAAACATACACACACAGTACTATAAACATGCACACACATTACTATAAGCATGCACACACACTACTATAAGCATGCACACACACTACTATAAGCATGCACACACACTACTATAAACATACACACACAGTACTATAAACATGCACACACACACTACTACAAGCATGCACACACACAGTACTATAAACATGCACACACACAGTACTATAAACATGCACACACACACTACTATAAACATGCACACACACACACACTACTATAAGCATGCACACACACACACACAGTACTATAAGCATGCACACACACACAGTACTATAAACATGCACACACATTACTATAAGCATGCACACACACTACTATAAGCATGCACACACACACTACTATAAGCATGCACACACACACTACTATAAACATGCACACACACACTACTATAAGCATGCACACACACAGTACTATAAGCATGCACACACACAGTACTATAAACATGCACACACACACTACTATAAACATGCACACACACACAAATATAAACATGCACACACACACACACACACGCATGCACACACACACTACTACAAGCATGCACACACACACTACTATAAGCATGCACACACACTACTACAAGCATGCACACACACTACTATAAGCATGCACACACACTACTATAAGCATGCACACACACACAGTACTATAAGCATGCACACACACACTACTATAAACATGCACACACACACTACTATAAACATGCACACACACACTACTATACACATGCACACACACTGCTATAAACATACACACACACTACTATAAACATACACACACACTACTATAAACATGCACACACACAGTACTATAAACATGCACACACACACTACTATAAGCATGCACACACACACTACTATAAGCATGCACACATATTACTATAAGCATGCACACACACTACTATAAGCATGCACACACACTACTATAAGCATGCACACACACACTACTATAAGCATGCACACACACACAGTACTATAAATATGCACACACACACACTACTATAAGCATGCACACACACACACACTACTATAAACATGCACACACACACACACTACTATAAGCATGCACACACACACACACAGTACTATAAGTATGCACACACACACACTACTATAAGCATGCACACACATTACTTTAAGCATGCACACACACTACTATAAGCATGCACACACACACTACTATAAACATGCACACACACACTACTATAAACATACACACACACTACTATAAACATACACACATACTACTATAAACATACACACACACTACTATAAACATGCACACACACTACTATAAGCATGCACACACACACACACTACTATTAACATGCACACACACACACTACTATAAGCATGCAGACACACACTACTATAAGCATGCACACACACACTACTATAAGCATGCACACACACACTACTATAAGCATGCACACACACACTACTATAAACATACACACACACTACTATAAACATACACACATACTACTATAAACATACACACACAATACTATAAACATACACACACACTACTATAAACATGCACACACACACTACTATAAACATGCACACACACACTACTATAAACATGCACACACACACTACTATAAGCATGCACACACACACTACTATAAGCATGCACACACACACACAGTACTATAAACATACACACACACTACTATAAACATACACACACAGTACTATAAACATACACACACACTACAGTACTATAAGCATGCACACACACACAGTACTATAAGCATGCACACACACACACTACTACAAGCATGCACACACACACACAGTACTATAAATATGCACACACACACACTACTATAAGCATGCACACACACTACTATAAGCATGCACACACACACTACTATAAACATGCAGACACACACTACTATAAACATGCACACACACACTACTATAAGCATGCACACACACACACTACTACAAGCATGCACACACACACACAGTACTATAAATATGCACACACACACACTACTATAAGCATGCACACACATTACTATAAGCATGCACACACACACTACTACAAGCATGCACACACACACTACTATAAGCATGCACACACACTACTATAAGCATGCACACACACACTACTATAAACATGCACACACACAATACTATAAACATGCACACACACACAGTACTATAAGCATGCACACACACACACTACTACAAGCATGCACACACACACACAGTACTATAAACATGCACACACACACTACTATAAGCATGCACACACACACTACTATAAGCATGCACACACACACTACTATAAGCATGCACACACACATTACTATAAGCATGCACACACACACAGTACTATAAATATGCACACACACACACTACTACATGCATGCACACACACACACAGTACTATAAGCATGCACACACACACTACTATAAACATGCAGACACACACTACTATAAACATGCACACACACACTACTATAAGCATGCACACACACACTACTATAACATGCACACATACACTACTATAAACATACACACAAACTACTATAAACATACACACACACTACTATAAACATACACACACACTACTATAAACATACACACACAGTACTATAAACATGCACACACACACTACTACAAGCATGTACACACACACAGTACTATAAACATGCACACACACACAACTATAAGCATGCACACACACACTACTATAAGCATGCACACATACACTACTATAAGCATGCACACATACACTACTATAAGCATGCACACACATTACTATAAGCATGCACACACACTACTATAATCATGCACACACAGTACTATAAGCATGCACACACACTACTATAAGCATGCACACACACACACTACTACAAGCATGCACACACACACACAGTACTATAAATATGCACACACACATACTACTATAAACATACACACACACTACTATAAACATACACACACACTACTATAAACATACACACACACTACTATAAGCATGCACACACACTACTATAAGCATGCACACACACACACACAGTACTATAAGCATGCACACACACACAGTACTATAAGCATGCACACACACACACTACTACAAGCATGCACACACACACAGTACTATAAATATGCACACACACACTACTATAAGCATGCACACACACTACTATAAGCATGCACACACACTACTATAAGCATGCACACATACACTACTATAAGCATGCACACACACACTACTATTAACATGCACACACACACACTACTATAAGCATGCACACACACACTACTATAAGCATACACACACAGACTACTATAAACATACACACATACTACTATAAGCATACACACACACTACTATAAACATACACACACACTACTATAAACATACACACACAGTACTATAAACATACACACATACTACTATAAACATACACACACACTACTATAAACATACACACATACTACTATAAACATACACACACACTACTATAAACATACACACACAGTACTATAAACATACACACACAGTACTATAAACATACACACACACTACTATAAACATACACACATACTACTATAAACATACACACACAGTACTATAAACATACACACACACTACTATAAACATACACACACAGTACTATAAACATACACACACACTACTATAAACATACACACACAGTACTATAAACATACACACATACTACTATAAAGTTGAAATTCTGTCTTAGAAATAAAGTTGAAATATATAAGAATTATTTTTTGTAGTATGCATCAGTGTGATGGTGGTTAATTGTCATACTTACGGGGTGGGGTGCTTTTATACATGTTTAAATGTCAACAGGTTGCATATTGTTATAATTGTGTTTTTTATGTATGCAGCTAGCACTGTAGTCAAGACAATTTCCCCCTAGGGAACAATAAAGTATATCACACAATCTTTTTAATAAGTTTGTAATTGACAAATCTTCCAAATAACCTTCCAAGGATATGTAGCTTTTTATTTGTGTAAGACAGGGCTGCTTTACATCAAATCTCAGTTTATAACTTAAAGACATACATTCCCACTCAAGCTTTAACAGATTTTTGAAGAAAAAAAGAAAAGAAAAGACTGACAGAATGAAATTGTATATACTTACAGAGCCTGCTCATGAAAATTGGCAACACATTGTTGTCAGCAAGATATTTTTAGGAAGCCTCCATCCAAACCATTGTGGTTAGGTCTCATGTAAAGATTTAGTTCAACCAAAGAGGATTAGAAACAACATATTTCATGTATAATTCACATCTAAACACATTTTATGGGTAGGATAATGTTATTCTGACAATCCAGATGCTGTTTTGTTATAAGAGTCATTTCTGCCTGGTTGGGGGTTTCTCCCTTTTTGCTTCGTATGCAGCAGCTGCAGGGTGGAGGAGGTGGAAGCATTCCTCCACTAGTCCCTCAGCTTTGTGTTGCCCCCCACTGAAGATTATCGGTACTGACAAATCAGAGGTGCCGGCAATGCAGACGGGCCTTTCGTATGCAGCGACGGCTCTGGGGCGCAGAGTGATGGTGGGAAACATAAACAAATTCTTTTCTTTAAAAAATAATATCGGTCATGTTTATTCCCATCCTCCAATCCTTCAGTCTGTGTCCTCCAGCCTTCTGTGTGCTTCATCACCTCGATGCATGGTTCAACAGTGTCACCTACGGTATGCTTTGAGGCATTTCACCTGATCTCATCTGCTTGCTTAAACTCATTTGTTGGTGGAATATAAAATCAAATTGGCTTGTGGTTTTCCACTCTCATTGCTTAAGTGTAATTTTGTATTAATTCATACATCTAAGGTTACGTCTTTAATAATTAAATGTCTCTTTTGTAGTCAGCGTCAAAACATTTCAAGGTATTTAAGTTTTATTTTCTAATCTTATTTACATATACATATCTAAATGAATCTTTGCTGTACTATGTGTGTACTATGAAGGGCCAAACGTGACACACTACAATAAAGAAATAAAGCTTTAAATAATGTATGAAACATGCCATTAATTGATTAAAATCTGAGATACATAATTTATTAAATGCGTTATAAATAAAATATTTATTTCATTTACAAAAATCATGCATAATTGTTTCATGATTTCATAAATTATCTACGCAACATGCCCTAAATATATTCTTCCATCTAAGTTGTGAAATTCGTCAATAAATTCATTGTTTTTAGCAAATATTGTTGGTCAGCAATTTGTGAATCTTATTTATCTGTGCGATTTAAAATATCTCACCAATTTTTATTTTATTTTTTTAGAAATCCCCCATAAAGGGAGCAGCCAAGTCCATTCAGACCAGAGCAATCGCCCGCTGATTTTAATGGGCATGGATGATGTACATTAACAGACAATTAAATGACTTTAAAAATGCATTAAATAATTGTAAGACACTTAAATGTATGTATTTATTTTGGATATTAGGTTATTATTTACAGTTTGAAAAAAAATATTTGTTTATTGTATTGATTTCTGAGTTCTTTGTAAAGGGACCGAGCTGAGCTCCAAATAAATCTCCTTAAGGTATTGTAATATATAAAATTATAGTTTTTTTTCCTCCCCCCATCTATTTTATTTAGGGTAGAGGTCAAATTATAGGGTTTTGCTATCTAAGATTGTTTCATGTATCATAAAAAAAACCTGAGCCATATTGCAGCTGCAAATTTGTTGGCATTTATGTAAAAAACGTAGCCAAGGAACGAAAATTCTATTAATTTTAATGGCTTTTCTGTCCATTTCATCCAAAAATAGTAAAATCATGTATCAGGTTATTTTGTATTTAATAAAGTCTGGCCTGGGAATGCTTTGGGAATCCCCAGAATGCACTGGGGAGAGGGTTTTCTGGGCTTCCCTTTTGGACCCGTTACCTCTGTGACACAATCTTGGATATAGCAGAAGAAAATGAATGAATGAATGAATGGAAATCCAGCAAAATGTCCAGATTTTTGTGGAGATTTTTGGAGACTGAAGTAAAAGGATGCGTCAATGAGCAGTGAAGGTGGCTGTGGGCACCAGAGGTGATGAATTTCCATCACTTTTTGGGCTCATAATCTAAAATAAATGTGTTGAAAAAGTTATTTATAGTTTATATTTATTTTAGTAAAAGCTGGACTGCTTTGATATTATTTTAAAAGACTTCTACAATTTGGAATAAAAAGACCAAACTTTAGCTTATTCTTTAGCAATAAGTTTGACATATTTCACGCCTCTTCCTTTAATTCATCTTCAGCCTCCAGCTCATCGGCACTAATCATCTGCCTTCAACTATCACAGGCGCTAAAATTGCTCGAATCGCAGAAAACTCGAGCGAGGACAGTTTATCTGAGGTTTTTATAGAATCAGAGTGCATAAATAAGAGGATGAATAGTTACTCAGCAGTACACTCCGACGCACTCGCGCTTTAATCTCAGTCCACGGTGACATCTGCTGAAAACGCCACTCGGCGGTAGATAAGAGCAGTTATCGTTCCAGCCTCCAAAATGCATACAGAGAGCAGTTTTTTGTGCCACTGCTGCTGTTATGGTTTGCAAAAGTTTTGACTTGATTTTCTTCTTCTCTTTGTATTTCTCTATAGAAAATAAACGTTTAAGTGAAGTGGACCAGATCTTATTTAGGACCAGGAAACACAGACAGAATAGCAATAATCTGTGTTTTTTGAATGGTATTCACAATAAGAGAGATGTGATGGGAGGATTGGGCAAGAAGTTACAGTGAGCTGAGGCAAAGATGTCCGCCGCAGGCATCCCGCAATAACACATTTAACTCCAAGCACAAAGTTTGTAGCAGAATAAATTACAATGTCTACAATTTGGGAAAAATTCGGCAAACGTCAGCGCATGATTGACCATAAATGCAAGAAAATATGCAAAATATTTCTCATTTAAATAAAGAGGAAGCTTCCACAGGGAAAAAAAGCAAAAAAAAGTTAATTTTTTTGAAAATGATGACGGTGACAATTTCAAATTAATATTTGAAACGCTTTTATTTTACAAGGGACGTTTTTTCCCCTCTCATTTGAAACAATTGTGAGATATTAATTTACATAAAGAATGGAATTTATTAAAAAAAAAAGTTTTAAGCACCTAAAAAAATGTTTTAAGTTGTCTTACAAACACACTGTTCCAATTTTTTTCCTAATGTTCTATTGTATTGTCAACATAAAAAAAAAAACACTACCTAAAAAAACACTTTATAGGTGAAAAAATTGCAATAAATTAGAAAAAAATACTGCTTTTGTTGACCAATGCCCAAACATTTTTCTTGTTATATGTCTTTCATAGCTAACGGAAGAAATTTGCAGGAAAACCAGTGGGAATTTGCGTTAAACCTTTCAATGAAACTTCCTAAAATGCTGATTTGAACTTAATGTAGCAACAGTGCTAATAGATGCTATCTGTATCCTTTGCTAACACAAGCCAAGGGTAGAAATCTGAACTTTTGTTGACACTTTGACACACGATGGCCATACATGGTCACAGCATACGAAGCATACGATGGCCACAGCAGTTTACCGTTAGCTTCAGCTAAACATGCTTCTTAAGTGTTGAATAAAATGCAGCATGCTGTTTTCAGTTTGCTTTCTAATGCTAGGAAGACACCCAGAAAGTAAAAATCACACTAACACTCTGAAAGAAGAAAAATCCTCTCTGTGGGAGGGATGAGTTGACATGTGCGCTAATTGCTAACTGCCCACAGCTGTGGCTACAGCTGCCACTGCTGCACCTAATACCAACACATCACTCCCACTGCCATACGGATGCTAACGCAGAAATCCTACAGATATTAAAAAAGATTAGAATTTAAGTGTAATCCATGACTGAAATTAGGTCTCAAGTACCCTTATGATGTCAGTTAACTGTGATCAGCGCTAATTAGTAATGAGCCACAGCACTGCTCAAAAGGAACCGCTCGCTGCTGCTTTCACAGATCCATTAAGGAGCATAAGTGAGGCTTTACTTTACGGGCTTGTGGCTGTACAGTTTTAAGCACTTTCTGACAAACTCTTTCTTGAATCTTTAATGTGATGGTAGCATGTGAAGTTCAAGAGTCTGCTGTCAGATAGCAGTCCTGCTAATCCAAGCTAAGCTAAAACTAACGTGTAATAAAGAGCATCAAGGGGACTTGTGGATCAAAGGCATGTTTTTAAGGCTAATCAATACGCTTCCTGACTTTGACGGTCTAGAAGAGTCTTTTATTAGACCTGTTGCGAGGTTGTTGGTTGTAGCTGGGTTAACTAATGACGTCTCTTCAGTTTTCCCCCCTAAATCAGCACTTAGCATCACTGTCCTTTCAGTCTGCTCACTGGTTTGCTCTGTTGAGATATAAGCCCTCCCATGAAAGCAGCAGAAAGTAAGCCGTTTCACACCATTTAACCACAAATCCCTCTGCTTTCTTTCCCCCTTTCTTCTTTTTCTCTTTCCTCCGTCTTTGACCTCCAGACGGCTGAGTGGCTCTTCTGGATTTTGCTGACGCCGTGCCTGGTCCCGCCTGGCCTCTTCTGAGCAGGATGGACACTCTGGAGTCAGAACTGACCTGCCCAATCTGCCTGGAGCTCTTTGAAGACCCGCTGCTGCTCCCCTGCGCCCACAGCCTGTGCTTCGGCTGCGCCCACCGCATCCTCATCTCCCACTGCGCCACCAACGAGTCCATCCAGAGCATCAGCGCCTTCCAGTGCCCCACCTGTAGACATGTCATCTCCTTAAGTCCAGAGCGTGGACTAGACGGACTTAAGAGAAACGTGACCTTGCAGAATATCATCGACAGAGTTCAGCGGGCTTCATCTTCAGCTGGGCTTCCTCTACCGTTGCCTGCCCCCCATAGTGGGCCCAACTCTCCCAGCGAGGAAGGGAGCAACCGGCTGGCTCTGGTCCCCCTCAGCGCCGCCATGTCTAGCCCAAGCAGTCCCCCGGAACCCATTCAGTGCCAGTTTTGTGAGCAGGACCCACCCCAGGAAGCAGTTAAAACCTGCGTGACCTGTGAGGTGTCGTACTGCGAGGAGTGCCTCAAAGCAACTCACCCCAACAAGAAGCCATTCACCGGTCACCGGCTCATTGAGCCGATGCCCGATTCCCACCTCAGAGGGCTTCAGTGCCTGGAGCACGAGGAGGAGAAGGTGAACATGTACTGCGTCAGTGACGATCAGCTGATCTGCTCACTCTGCAAGCTGGTTGGAAGGCACAGGGACCACCAGGTGGCAGCACTGAGCGACCGCTATGAAAAACTCAAGGTAAGCGCAGAGGTGGTTGGTTTTATTAAAACTCGCTGCTGCTTCCAAAGAGATTCGGCTCTGTCTAATTACAGATAAGTACAAAGGCCCTCCAACGTTCTTTATCTTACACGCATAATGAATTTTAAACTTTAATTTCATTCCGTTCTGATGTATGAAATTCCTTAATATCCTTTTAGCCAGGTATCTGACTCGATTATCAAGTGAGATTTCATCGTTTCACGCTGATTTATAATCTCCCCTGAATAATTAAGCAATTAGCATAATGACTGCACCGTGCCAGTGAGCCGGAGGGGCATTCAGAGGCATGCACACAGAGTGAATATGGGGAGTGTCATTAGTGAGTAGGCATGGTGTCTTCAGTGAGGTTGCAGGTTAACAAGCACCACTTTCCTGCTGGGTCTAGGTCTGCTTAATTGGGCAATGACTGTTACAGTGTGGTGAAAGTAGATAGAGTCTCATTTCTGTATGGTGTGGATGTGCCTGAAGAAATTATGAAGTTTACCATTAGCTTGACATACTTTTTAGTACTTCCACTATTTAACCACTGAGAATACGGTGTACAGCAGTTTTAGAAAGTATGTCTCATTTTGACCATTTCGGTGGTTTATGCCAATTTCAAAACAAATTCCTGTGGTTACAAGCTAAACGCTGTTGTAATCTTCTGATTCAAATGAAAACCTTAAATGATTGTTTATATAATTGTTCTTTCCTGTTGAACAGCCTATGTTGCGTTTAACTAACCAAACACGAATTGCTACCATCTTAAAATGGATACAGTCTAAACAAATGTCAGGGGTGATGCACCTTTTGGCTGGTAATGCTCCCATCATTATCCATTCGTTATTAAAAAATATCAGTTTGGAGCTCAATCAACAGACCAAGATATTCCTTCCATTGCTTTTTGGTCCATATCCAACATTGTCAGGAAGAAAAAAATCCTTGCCTTCTTCTGCTCATTTGGATCTGGGTCATGGGGGCAGCATCCCAAGTAAGGAATCTGAGGCTATCCTCTCCTCGGGCACCTCCACCAGCTCCTCTGAAGGGTCTAGGCTAGTCTAGAGATCCATCGTATCCCGGGTCAATCTGGGGTCCTCCTACAGACACGACATTCCTAAACTCCTCCCCATTGAGGCATCCTGACCAGGTTCTCGAACATTATCAGCTGGCTCCTCTTGATCTACTCCGAATCCCTCTAAGAGGTCCAAGCTACTCACCCTATCTCTAAGTCTGAGCTTGCTTACCCAGTAGAAGAAACTCATTTTGGTCAATTGCATTTCTCTTGCCCTTTTAGCCATTACTCAAAGCTCATGATCACAGGTTAGGATTGGAACATAGATTGGTCAGTAAATCGAGAGCCTTGCTTTCTGATAGCCAGAAAGAAAACAAACCCTACTTTATAAATATTGCTTTAGTTATTTGCATGAAATTATCTGATTATTTCCAAGAGTAAATATCACCAACAGCACCATGTTGCACTTTTGGTGACTCCAGAGGTCAAATTCAGTAGGAAATTGTAAATTTTTCTGCCAAAAAATAAAACACGTTATACAACATAACAAACGGTGTAAGGGGTTAAAACAAATGTTTTCAAGAATTATAACATTTTGGAGAATGATGCCATTTTAAGATGGCAGCAACATACTTTACTCCTGGCAGAAATTTTCAAGCTCTTACTTTAAACAGAGGTCATTTGGGAAGTTATCGGCAATGGGTATCATGTTTATATCAATGGGTATAATCATGTTTATACAACTTTTATAAGGAAAAACACTTAAAAATAGCCAAATATATTTGTAAAGTAAATTTTTAGTGGCTTTTTGTGGCAGGGATCTACTAGAACATAACTTCTACTTGTTTTGACAGTTTGACAGTTGACAGTGCTGAGTCATGTAGTTTTTCTTGGTGTGTGCTGTGATGTCATCAGTAAATTATTGGTGGATTATTTTGGGGGGGGGGGGACAACTAAACCTAGAGTAGACGAGAATCTAGATTTAGATTTGAAACAAAGAAAAACACCTTGCCTTAATATTCAATAACTTTAATACATTTGCTAATTTCCTTCCAGACCTCGTTCTAATATTGCTCAGAGAGGCCTCTGCAAGTTGCTTCCATAAATAAATACATGGACCCCCAACAGTTATGTAGCAGTTAACTGTTTTATTGTTGCAACCTGGCAGTGTTGTTTATGGCACCACTTTAGTTTTAGTCTTTTTGGACTATAATGCTTTTTAGTTATAATCACATTTTATGTTTATTCACTTATTAGACTCTTTTATCCAAACATGCAGTTAATAATCACCCTATCAGGCATGTTGTGATCTGTGGGGGAAACCAGAGTACCATTTTAGTCATGTCTATAATTAGTCGAGTTTTAATGTACAAAAACTCAAAAAGGTTTTAGTCTAGTTTTAGTCAAAAGAAGTATTAGGTCGCGTCTCAATACTCGCACTTCCACCCTTGCGCCCCTCAGTTGCGCGTTCCCGCGGAGGTGCGCGAGTGCTTAGGCTGTCCCGATTATCCTGGCTGTAGAATCCGGACCTTGGCCCCGCCCCCTTTTCCACCCTCGCAACGCACTTCGCCGAAGTCCGCATGGGTGCACACTTCAGCAAAGGGTATTACCCATAATTCCAAGTGCACTTCATTGAAGACCGTAGGGTGGAAGTGCGAGAATTGAGACGCGGCATAAATCCTTTAACAAAGGAATTTAGGTTAAAAAGTTGGGAAATTAGAATCACTCACATCAATCAATTCAAAAGTACCATAGGCTGTTTTTACGTTAAAGAGGAAAAGTAACAAAAACATCCAAAACGGACAAAACTACAATAACCAAAGTAGGCAGTCAACACTATAAGTATTGGCCTAACGTTCAGCCATAATGATAACAAAGATGTATTGCTGTTTAATGAATGAAATCACTAATCAGGACTTAAGGCTCGTTAGCTTAGCATTAGCTAAGAAAGAAAGAAACAAAAAGCAAACGACTCACCGTGGAGTTGAAAAAATCAGGACACAATATGGAATCAATCAGCAGGGTTGTCATAAGCTGTCAAGAAGGATTCTTTGAATAAATATCCACGTGATGAGATGAGTGTTCCAGCAGTGCCGTGCAACAACATCACCCTGGAACTAATAGAAAAGTTCATTCCCATCACAAAAAAGTGATGCTTGAAGATTGAGTTCACCCAAAAACTGTTCCACAACTCCACACAAAAAGGTTTTCGTCTCGTCTACAAAACCTCCGTCGTCTCGTCTCATTTTAGTCATCAAAAGAGCCACATTTACCTCATCTGTGTCTTATCGTTTTGAAAAAAGGTGAATTAATGCTATAATTTTGTTATTGTCTTCACCGATGAAAACAACACTGGACCTGCTGTTGCACAAGGATCCTTTTCCCCTGGACCAGTGGGAGGGTGGTGCTAATCACATGCAATTACGCAAATAATTGATATGCACCGTCTATTATTGTCTCAAGAAAAACAATCATTGTCATTTTCAAAATAATACCATGCAGGCGACTCATGTACTAAAAGAGAGAGAGAGTGAAAACAGATATTTATTGTGTTGATGTTTCTGTGAACATGCAGGAAAATTAAACTAAAACTAACTAATGCCATTAATGACTTTTCCAAATTTAGATTTAGTTAAATTGGAAACAGATTTTGACAATTGTTCCTATATTTTGGTGATTAATGCTGTATTTATACTCTAAAATCCTTTTGTTTTAATGTGGGACCTCATGAGTGCAATAGCAGCAGATGGTAAAATACAGCACGTATGATCGCTTCATTAACTGCATTAACATATGCTTTATCTTTTGTGCGGAAAAGCACATCTGTATAAATAATCTTTAGAACTGCTGTGGGGGAATGTTTCAGTACCAGAAGTTGCTCCCAGCTCAATCTGAGACCCATACAAAGCCTACGGTCTTATGCGATCTTGTCATTTTATAAATGTTTACCTGCTTTTTTAATGTATTTAATGCTTTTTATTCCTAGTTTTGCTCCTTTGGTTGATCACTTTGGTCAATTCTTCTTGTTTTCATTGTGCTATAGAAGAAAAACTGAGATTTGCACATTTTAGTTAAGTATAGTAAAAAAAAATTGATGTATTGTCTTATCTTATATTGAAGAACAAGGTCAGACTATTTCTAAAAAATCATAAAGGAGGAAAACTTCAGATATCAGCTATAAGTGTGGCAATTAATCAAAAAGAGAAGAAATCAGTAAGGAGGCAAATACTTTTTCACAGCATTGTACTTTCAAGTAGTTCGAATAAATACTTAAAGTAAGATACCGTTCTATTCCTACATTTTTTTTCAACAAGTTAAGCAAGAAATGTCTCAGAATGTACAAATATTTTATCGCTTTTTGCCTTCCATCTGCCGAATATGAGATTTTCCCACCCTTCACTAGAGGAAAGAAAGAATATCAGATAAATGGAATAGTTTCCTTTTTTCAGTTGCGCTGGTGGTTTGTGTCTGTCTGATAAGAGCCACTGAGGTTATTGTGGGAACTCCCATCCTTTTTCAGAGATAAAATTACCTCTGTCACAGGAAATTGACAGAGGACGCGGTTGGAAATAGCTTTTAAAATCTTTAGTGTGAGGTCTGGGGAGAAAGAAAAAAAAAACCTTGAGGATAAAAGAAAGCTGCATGAGTCAACCTTGGTTTCAAATCACAGATTTTGTGGCAAATTATTTTCTGGATAAAATGCTGTTTAGGACTCGAACATAATACTTTAGGCTGATAGAGGCTTTAATACTCAATAAAAAACACATTCCCCTTGATTCTGAAATAACTAATCAACCTGTTTGATTTATACTATAACCATAGAAATACTCATTAGCTTGCTAAATTTGTTATTTAACAGATGTTTACAGCACAACTTTCCTCTCGACTTTAGAAAACATTTAATAAGGTGAATATTGTCGCGTTGTCGAGAGAGAAAATGTGCAAAAACAATTTTTTTATGTCTATTTCTTTGACCTGAAGCATTTTGTTTGAGTTTTTATCCTTTCTTTACGACTTAGAAACTTTAAACACATTACAAACACAAGACCAGCATTTAAAAGCATATATTGTGTTAGCTCCATTAGCTTAAATAGCATGTTTAAATACATTTGGTGTCATTTTACAAACATGTATTCATTTTTTTAATGCTCTATTTTGGCCTTAGCCTTTAGCATTGATTGGTTTTTATTTTATTTTACAGACCTTTCCTATTGATGGCTCTATTTTGGCCTCAGTGTTAGCATATTTTGTTACAAGTTAGCTGCCAAGTTTTCCTTTCTTTCAAGCTAGCTGCTAGCATTGTCCGTTACTTTCTTACAAGCTGACTTTTAAAGTTGTTTACAATCTTACAATAGGCAAAAAGGATATTTTCAATAAGTTCTTCCCTAGTTTCCCCTAGTTTTCAAACAAAAATCATTTTATTAATCACAAGAAATGTTTCAAACTTATTTAATTAATTCATAGTAAACTAATTTAATAGTAAAGACTTTATGTTGCTAGTGAATGCCAAGACAAAAACTATATAACAGTTGAGAAAAAGTCTGGAAACCAAATTGAAGGAAAATATTCTCAACAGGCAAAAATGACATTTCACTGGCTAGTTTGGATTTCCTAAAGTTTGTATTTTACTCGTTTTAGTATTAATATTTTGTTCAACCTACTTTTCCTCCTCTACTTAATTTTCATGACTAGAGACATTTCACAAGTCTGACCAGGTACTTTTCGTGTGCCGGCTTAGCAATAGCAGCATGGTGAGTGTGCTTTGTGAGCATGATTTTTAATGTATTCATCCTTTTCCCTTCTAGCCGTCTTACGAGGACCGCATTACTTTTTCATGAGTAAACACCCAGACCGCTTGGAAGTGTTGTTTCTCGTATAAAATTAAAATGGCCGCTGTGTCACGACACAAAGCACATCCTGTGCATCTCTCAAAAACTTTCGAGTCTTTTGACTTTCTGGGAAGGACAGGACTTAGACATAAATCTTAACAAAAACAGGAAAGTATTAAATTTTACCTGTAAAAAATTAAGAAAGTACTGTTTATTACAGCATAATCATTACTTCCGAGAATTTGTGACAAAAAGCCTGTAAGGTCCTTTAAGTTTTGGTTAAAAAACCCCCATCTTTTCAGAACTTTGTGTACTCTGAAGAACTCATTTGTTTCTTTCTGTGCTCAAAGTTTTCCTTTTTTTTTTGGCTTGGGGCTTCTTGTTTACCAATCACACACACACACTTGATCCTTTCTCCGTTTCCCTCCGAACAATGTTCCTTTCTTGCTGTGCTTTGCTTTCGGATCAGAGCTTTTTCACCCCTCTCTTTTCTTGCAACAGTCATCTTGGTTCCTCTCAAACCGATACAGAAACAAACACTTTTTTTTCAGACTTACAGAAGGGCTCAGTCAGGGAAAATTAGATGCCAAGCAAACAACGAGCATTCGAACAAATAAAAAAAGAAACTATTGTGACGAGACAATCCAAATACAGAGTAGACGTGTGAAATGGCAGGTAAACAAGGATTCGTTTCTCAGCATGCTTTTTACAACTTTAGTCTCAGCCTTACATTCTTCCATTTCTATATTCTGGTTTTGTTGCTTCTGTCTTCGTGACTAAAGATTCTTTGATTTGTTACGAAAACAGACCAGACAAAGGCAAGAAATGGAGTGAGATTCTGGAAAAAAACACTATGAAAACATCTAATCTGCCAGACTTTGAGATCAGCTGCCTACATATTTTGTTTTCCAGCGTATAAATTCTTCCTTCGTCAACACAGGTAATATTTAACTAAATATGAAGGACCCAACTCAATTTGAACAACCTAGTTTAAGTAAAGTAACCTTTTCAGACCAGACACAGTAAATAATATTCAGAAGACACTGATTTTTTCAAATTTGAAACATTTGTTTCCTAATGATAATATAACAATCATTGACTTGCATCATAAATTTATCAAGCAATTCCATAAAAATACAACAATAATTATACTAAATAAACATTTTATAGTATAGTTAGTAGTATAGTACACCAATTATCCATAAACAGGCAGAAACCCCTTAAAAGATTTAAGACTGCAGCTTTTTTAGGAAAATACAAATCTTGTTAAAAAGATAGCGCTCCTAGAAACTTAGAAATGTGTGTATCATATATGTCACAGCGAGTCTTTTTAATGCAATGATTTAACAACACATTAAAGTAACTACAATTTAAAAAAAAAACTAGGTTTAATTTTTGTTGGCAGAGTTTTATCCCAAAGCAGTTTTAAGCAGAGTAAGGATGCCTTTTATGATTAAAAGCATATAATGTTGACAATTGTTTTGAAACCAAACTGTGAGTTGACCAGTTTCATCTTATTCTTAATATATTTCAACCCCATCAAAGAATAAAAAAAATGAAACCATGTAGAAGAGGCAGAAATATTAATACTTTCATTTTCTTTGACTCAGTTTTAAAACAAAAATCCTCATTTCGGGTCTGCAACATTTTCAAAAGTTTATATGAAGTTAGGATAATAAACCATCTTGTGTTACTATTTATGACATACTTGGTATGAACTTTCAGAGAAAAATCCTTAATATTATTTTTAGATCACTTTAAATTACTCATGCTCCAGCTTATTTTGCAGTGATTTGTGGTCTGAAGAGCACAGCGATACACAAATAGCTGAAACTGACTAAATAAAACATAAAAATATGATGTAATTATTATTATTAGTGAGTTTCTGCAGATTTAAGCCTATGTATGCCAGATGTCAAATAGAAAAACAACAACAAAAAACAAAACCTCTAATCAACAAAAACCAAAAGCAAGCATCTTACCTTAAAGGTTTTCTGCCCTGAAGGTTTGGGATTCCAGTAGCGGCTCAGAGTCCCATCTGCTGTGGTTTATTTTGTAAGGTAGTTTTCTCACTGCTCCGACAAAGAGTTTGACCTCAGCTTAGGCACAGACCTTCGTGATGACCATCACTAATTGTGTACAAAGAGAGAGAGGAGATTACAACATAATTTGTCAGAACTGGAACACTATCAGAGGAAATTATAATTTGTTTAAACTAGAGCACTGTATCAGAGGAAAATATAATTTGTCAGAACTAGAGCAATGTATCCAAGGAAAGTATAATTTACTACTAATAGAACTAGTACACTATGTCAATGGAAAGTATAATTTCTCAAAGGACAGTATAATTTCTCAAAGGAAAGTATATGTCTCAGAACTGGAAGTCTGTATCAGAGGAAAGTATAATTTGTCAGAACTAGAGCACTGTATCCAAGGAAAGTATAATTTACTACTAATAGAACTAGTACACTATGTCAATGGAAAGTATAATTTCTCAAAGAAAAGTATAATTTGTCAGAAGTGGAAGTCTGTATCCAAGGAAAGTATAGTTTGTCAAAACTTGAGCAATGTATCAAAGGAAAGTATATTTTGTTAGAACTAGTACACTATCTCAAAGGAAAGTATAATTTCTCAAAGGAAAGTATAATTTCTCAGAACTGGAAGTCTGTATCAGAGGAAAATATTATTTGTCAAAACTAGAGCACTGTATCAAAGGAAAGTATAATTTGTCAAAAGTGGAACACTATCAGAGGAAATTATAATTTGTCAAAACTAGAGTACTGTATCAGAGGAAAGTATAATTAGTCAGAACTAGAGCAATGTATCCAAGGAAAGTATAGTTTATCAAAACTTGAGCAATGTATCAAAGGAAAGTATATTTTGTTAGAACTAGTACACTATGTCAAAGGAAAGTATAATTTCTCAAAGGAAAGTATAATTTCTCAGAACTGTAAGTCTGTATCAGAGGAAAATATGTGTCAAAACTAGAGCACTGTATCAAAGGAAAGTACAATTAGTCAGAACTGAATGTCTGTATTAGAGGAAAGTCTAGTTTGACATGGTATCAGAATATGATCACATGTCCACTCTACTGTATATCACAAAGCTTTTATATCTATAAATGTGTCACTAAATCTAATTTCCCACCGATTAAATACATCAGACCAAGTACAAACAGTTGGATTTTACTTTAATTTCATCCATTTGTGTCAGTGTGTGAAACAGTTGTGCCTCCTCACATCCAGATAATCTCAATCCACTGGCTCAATGTTCTTCAGAAACTCATTAAAATCAGCCTGGATTAATTAAACTGAGATTAACTGTCTGGCTTTTCAGCATCTCGCCCAGAATGGTGGGAAAAAAAGAGGATGGGTTGAGACAAAGAGGTGGATAAACCATCAGGATGATAGACGAAAAAATAAGGTTTGTCAGTTTATGTCTAAAACTTAAATAGTTCCTGGCCTTATTTAGATCCTCCTATGAGATTTGTGCCCTCTTTCTCCCTTGAGGGTAACAACAGTGTCATTTTCCTGCTCAACCTCGTGTTGCTTTTGTGTGCCATCTGCGTATTAAGGTCATCCATTAAGCCCCTAGTGGCACGACAAAACACACAAGAACACACAAATGCTAGCATCTCTGTGTCTGTTGACTGCTGTTTATTCAGTATCCCCCTCTGGCTAGAGCCTTTTTAATCCCCAGAACATCACGGCTGATAAAGTGCACAACGTTGCTAAAAAGAAGAGAGCTGAACTGCAGTGTCACATTTTTAGATGGTTGTCACGATTTTGCGATGAATAATTTGCTAAAATTGTTTTGGGGGAAAATATTTTCATCCCAGTTTGGGGTTCAACTTTAAATGTGAAAGTCACAACAACACGCCTGATTTGGCAAAGAAAACCATCTGTGACTTGACATTTGAAAAGCCGCTTTTAGAATAGAAAAAAAGTAGGGGGGGGGGGGAGAGAAGGATGGATTGGGGGAAGAAAGGAAGGGGAGGAGCCGTCACCTGTTTGCCGGTTCGTTTGCCGCGAGCGCTGCTGCGTGCTCTCATAGGGAAAGCTTTTGGAGCCTGATTTGTCGCTCGGCTGGCTTTGCGCATGGCTTGACGCTCAGTGGAGTGGCTGTCCCAGTCACATCCTCCCGTAGAGTAGGATCTACTGTCTGAGGCTCGGACGAGGCAGGATGAGGAGGCAGTACAGGGACGAGGGGTTTTACCCTCACTCGGAGGTATGTAGACTCATAGGGCAACCCCAAAAAACTTTGAGGGAACAGGGAACTGTCAGTCTGCCCCAGGGCAGCTGTGGCTACAGACGTCTGTCGTAGTTTACCACCACCAGAGTGAGAATGACTGTGTGAATGAATAATGCAACTCTGTAAAGCGTCTTTGAGTGACCTGAAAAGCGCTATATAAAACTGATGCATTATTATTATTATTATTAGGGTCACATTTAGTCTAAGCTAGTTGATGGATCTCCAATGACAAGTTGTGCTATTCCTGTCATGTGTTTTCACGTTTTTATCTGATTTAATGCAACGTCTTTTAGGTTCGTTTAACCTCTTGCATCTTTTTGTTTGTCACAGCAAGCCCTCGATTCCAATCTGAGCAATCTGATCAAGAGGAACAACGAGCTGGAGTCTCTAATGGGGAAGCTGATCCAGACTTGTCAACACGTAGAGGTGAGTCCCAGCGGGGTCACGAAGAAAACAGCAAAACCTTTTCTACCTTAAACCTGATTCATTCTTTTCTTTTCTTACAAAGCATTGCACCACATCTCACGTGATTTGTATCGTGACAGCATCATGAAGAAACAGTTGATCCTAAAGTTATTTTAACACTTTGAATTTCTCAGCGTCTGTAACCTCGAAGTGCATTTAAAACCATATTACTTGATATAAATTGAACTCTGCATGTTCTCCCCATGCATGCGTGGGTTTCCTCTGGGTGCTCCGGTTTCCTCCCACAGTCCAAAGACATGACTGTCAGGCTAATTGGGCTGGTAAATTGTCCTTAGGTGTGAGTGGGTGTGTGGTTGTTTGTCTCGTTCGTCTCTGTGTGGCCCTGCGATGGACTGGCGACCTGTCCAGGGTGTCCCCCGCCTCTCGCCCCTTGACCGCTGGAGATAGGCACCAGCTGCCCCGCGACCCTCTGTGGAGGAATAAGCGGCTACAGAAAATGGATGGATGGATGGATGGATAAATTGAACTCTGATGGACTCTAGGAAATTGAATTTGTCCCATACATGAGGTTAAAGCTTGAGCTACAGCTGCCACTCATCCCAACGTTATGTGCAGCATCCTTAAAACAATACACAAGCATAAAATTAAAACCTTTTTCTTGTATTGCTTCACTATTACACATTATTTGGTTTGGGTTTAGCATATTTTACCATTTGTTAGAAGATTTGTGTGGTTGTTTGCATGCGTTTAGCTCTGCTGAAGGCAATTCTGGGCCAAGCCTGCCTGTTCGCGTTTGCGTTGCACCACTAAGATGCTTTAAATAAAGCAGGGCCACAGGGTTTAGAAATTACAGAGAGCAGCGTCTCTCGCTGTCTGCCAAGACCTTTCCAAAGTTGCCAAGGAAAAGAGGATTGTGATGTGTTAAGATTTAATTCATTTCAGTTTACTTCAAGTTTTTTTGTACATGTTTTGCATGCAAGCTTTGTTTGTGTGGGCATAGATGACGGGAAATGTAAAACTAGATAGAAAACAAGGTTTTTTTCGGACACTAAAATTAATTTTTAAAAAATGGACATACATGAACCAGTTTCTTTAACTTAACCATGTTAAAGTGAAAAAACATATATATTCAGCTAACTAATCAGAAGAAGTAAGCTTTACTGACATAAAGGTCATGGGGAAATAGGTTCCCCTCGTTTCTTCCAGTTTGGATCACTTAACTAGAAATGCAATCAGTTATGACAGCAGTCCAACACGTTTTCTTGACACTCCGTGTACCAAATAAATAGCAGATTTCTTGGTTGGCAAATATAGTAGCAGGTAGGGTTGGGCGATCAGACGAATTTATCGGCGATGGGCTCAGCCTGTTTTTCAAGAACAATTTATTTGTCTCCCTATAAATTAATTTCTTAATTATTAACAATGTTTGGATGAAGTCAAAGGACGCAGCCCACGTAAAAATAATAAACAATGCTCTTTTTAAATGAAATATAGAAATTCGTCCCTGCTGCAAGCAAAGCTATTTTTCCTCCTCCTGTTCCTGCCTCCCAGAGCAGCGGTGATTTATTTACTCACCCCGTGACAAACAGACAGAACGGCAGCGGCCTGTCTTTGGAAAATTAATGTATCTGAATAATAACTGGTGGTGGGGAGGGAAACAATCAGAGACGTGTTTACGGGTCGGTGTTACGCTACCGGTGCTGCTGTAGGAATATTCAGCGAGTCGTAACACCGGTCCGGTGTTCGTCTGTCTTCAGTTAAGTGTGAAACAAACAACAAAAACAAAATAAAACTAAAACTGAAATGCGAATAAAAAGCCCCTACAGTGAACTTTGCTTCCATAAAATAAATCTCCGCCGAAGTTTGAAGTCTTTTTGAGCAATTTGTTGACGGAGCAGCTGCTGCTAACTGTGTTAGTGTGACCTATGGGTTTTGTGACTCCTTTGTGGTGTACAGGAATGACGCTGGAGAGCTGTGGCACCAGTCAATTTATTCACCCATCTGCATTCACATAAAATGTGCAAGGGTTAACAGCAGTCTCTGGTCAAGAGAACAATGTGCTTTATCTCAGCAGCGCTCCTCGTGGCTCTGAGGATTACTATTAATTCAATGTTTACTTTTCTTACATACTTAAAAATAATATTAATTTCAGTAACAATCATGTAGTTTTGACTGAGGAGAGCTAACATAAAATGACTCTCTAATTCCATTGAGAGAGCAAAAACATTAATATAAACAAAATGTAATAAAAAAATAAAAGTTCATACATTTCATTGACTGGTTACCATTTTTTAAGAGATTTTCTAACTTACAAAATGCTGAATTCATGAACACTGTAGAATTAAAGAAGCTGTCTTCTTTTAAACAAATACATCCCCAGCTAACAAAGCTAACCACATGCCAACAGTAATAAAGTGCTACACAATATAAATTACCTGCATTCACATAAAATGTGCAAGGGTTAACAGCAGTCTCTGGTCAACAGAACAATGTGCTTTATCTGCAAAAGAGGCACCATAGCATTACTGAGTGGATTCACCTAACTTTTTCACAGAGAACAAACATACAAAACACGACATTAGCTTAAAAACAACCAAGCTAAAGTGAGCTGCAGTAACAAAAGTTCAACAACGTCCACTTATGGTGACCTAAACTCAACATATTAGCACATTAACATGTTTTTATTGCTAAACATCGCAGAGCCATGTTACCTCAGCAGCGCTCCTCGTGGCTCTGAGGATTACCCATAATACCTCGCTTTCTAGAGTGAATGCAGTTTCACTTTTTACCAGCAAATGGCGCAATTTAGCAGGATTTAATCTGAACCTTTTTTAACTATGTTACATTAGCTTAGTTAGCACACTCAACAGGAGGGTAAACACAAGATGTTGGAGCTTTTTGCTGCCACTATACATCTGTTTAAAGCCAAAGTAACTCCAAATAGCCAATGTTGTGATTTTGACAACTATTTCCTCAATTTGGGGACTTCTGAGTTCTCATTTGGCAAATCCATCGTTGCGTGTTTACATTGCTCCACCCGCAAATATGTCAGCATGTCACCTGCGCGAATAAATCGCCCATAGTCGATTTCTAGACTGACTATGGACGATTGGGAAAACTTGCACATCACCCAACCCTAGTAGCAGGCTAGAAAAATACATAAAGCAAATTATGTTACTCAACAAATGTCACGTCAAGCTTTGCGACTATCGCGTACTGTTTTTCATGCTAATAAAGTCTTGTCAGAAAAAGTGTTAAACCACCGGCAGTGGTAGACAAACTAATTGGAAACAGTAAAGATTAGGATCCACCAGAAACATAAGTGCCACGCTGTACATGAGCCGCGATATTAAATAGAAACCATTGTAATCAATGAGAGTGGTTTCACGAAAAAAAAAAAAACACCATTAGAAGCGCCTGTTTGCGACACAGTCCTGAAAGTGTGCGGCAATTCGATCTTGTCACTCAGTCATGGCGGAGATGTGTAGGTTTTGACATTTGGAGTTCTTTATGACACTCGCATTATGACAATATGTGGTGTCACCACTAGTACGGCAGAAAGAAAACCAGTAAACTAATTTTCCTTGTGTCCTCGAGCTTGGATCTCCTACAGAAGTATACAATAACTAATAGGAACTAGAACTGCAAGCAGCTATGAAAATGCGCCCCCCCCCCCCCCCCCCCCCCCCCCAAGAAAAGTCTCTTCCTACGCCCAGCAAAAAATATCAAGAAATATAAAACACAAAAGTGTAAATGAATACACAAAATACACACAAAAAACCCAAAGATAATTGAACTGTTATGTCAAGTGACAGATTGTTGCCTGTAAAAGTGGATGATAAAAATATATTTAAGCTCTTTGACCTGCATTTCATGAATGATGTGGCAGGGATGGGTTTAAAGGAGAAAAAGAAAAGGAGAGCAGGTCAAATACAGGACAAAAAAAGATGACAATACTCTGCTTGTCTGCTGCTGAGCAACTTTCACATTTGATTATCCCGAAACTGAACATAAAAAATGAAAAAGAAAAACAGCAGACTCACATCCAGTTTGTGACTCACCATCACGGTGGTACACACTGTTTTCAGTAGGTTGCTTATGCATGAATTTTTCAGGTTGCATCATGTTTTACTTGTTTAAAATCTAATGCCAAAAAACATTTGGAGCCATCTCTATGGACTACTGCATGTTAAAAATAGAAAGTAGCTCAGGAAACGTATACTGTATTCCAAAAAATAAAATAAGACAATATAAACTTTAGTTTAATTGTTGACTTAAATTAGGTATTTTATTAGGTCCGTTTGCAAATACAGGTAAAATAAATGCTGTTAATCAGGATGAAGTGTTTTTGTTTAATTAGTAAATCTCTGCATCCTGGTTGGACTGAGTGTCTGGATTGATTAAGATGTTTTATTAACATTAATGAGAAATGAGATGTGATAATCCTTAGGAAATATAGAAGGGTTCAGTTTTACCAAGCAGTCTGTTAGATGGAAGGCAATTATAATATTTATGCATCAGCAACTGGAAGAACTCTTTAATTAAACTCTGTTAAGTATGAGTATAAAGCTTTATTGCTCTTTATAAATAATACCATTAAGTGTTAGAAGCCATCCTTACTTGTATAAAGTTGATTTCTTTGCCTAAGGGCCTTTCCACAAATTCTGAACTTGGATCATTTGAGCAAACCCGTGGTTAAATGAATCACTTAATGTTTCTTTCAGACCACAATCTGTCATACTGATCATGTTAGGCTCCAGAGGGTTCTGTCCATAGTCGTTAGATACACCACATCTGTACATCCCCCTTGATTAGTTTGGTCACAACTGGGTCATCGGAAAAATATATTCAACAAAGTTTTAAGAGGTTTTATAAACTGTTTCACTTTATGTCTACCCCCTAACAGTCAATGAAAACGTTGTTACGGCTTAAAATATCATCCAGAAAGTGGTGGTGTAATGGGCTCTCATTACATGTGATGAAGTGAAATAGGTCAACAGTGGTTTGGAAGATTCACCAAACTTCCATAGGTCACGGTGGGAAGTGTATTCTTAGCAGTACGTTTTCAAGAATTTGGGCTATAACACCATCATACTATTAGTGCAATGCTAACATTCTAGCGCTTAGCTACATTCTGACATGGCCAAGAAAATATGGGGTCTGAGAAGTAGTATGTGTGTTGTAGGATTGTTTTATGAACATGTTGTGGATGTAGGGCAGTGGTTCATAAAGTTGGGGTCTGGAGCCCACTGTAGATCACAAAGCACTAAGTTTGGGCTCTTGAGAAAAAAAACATATTTATACTGTAATTGTTGCCCCAGCTAAAAATGATAGCCATAATTGTTATAACTACGAGTAGAAGCTCTTTAAATTACGCCATTTTAATGTCAAACCAGTGATGTTTAGAGTGAACGCAATGACGCGGGCTAGCTCTAGCTGCATTTTGTCCCTCCTTTACCCCATCAGGAAGCTAGTCCTTGTGATGGTTGCAGTTTTGACCAACAAACAAGTCCTGAAAACTGAAATATAAAGGCAAACACAAAAAAATGGACAAACCGGAAAATTGTACAGCAGACTCCATAGGGTTAAAGTCTTTGCCGTTGCCATTTTTTTGGTCTGAAGCTAAACATTTGGGTACACCTAGTATGGAGCATGGTGAGAGCAGAGGAGAGCATCTTGGGGATTCAGAAAATGGCAGGAAAAAAAAAACTATTTAAAGAATACCCAAGAGCATAGCAATGTCGTGATTACAGCAAAACTGACGTTTTTCGAAGTTTGCCGAAAATTAGGCAATTTTTAATTGGCAATGAAGAGAGTAGTAAGGTCCCATTCCAATTTAAACTTAAAATCTTTTGTATGCTTGAGAAACTTTGTGAAACTGTCACTCAAAAATAAATAACCAATAACTAAGAATTTTATCTAACCCTCCTAAGACAGGAAAACTCCATAGGCCCTAAAATAAGGACTATTCAAAGGTTAAACATTTAGTTATTTAGACTGACAACCTTCAATAGAAACCTAGTACCTACTACTAAAAAAAGTAAATCATTTTCATTGGATTATTATTTACATTTGTTAAAAAATTGGAAAATCTTCATAACTTTGTGAAATGGCAACTAAACCACCAACACAAAATGGATGTAAAAACAGAAATTAGCTGTATTTTGAGTTTATATAACTGTTGCTTTAACAACTGTGTACTCAGTACCTCACTGAGTTAGAATGAATGCAGTAAACTGCTTCCCACTGGCGTCAAATGAGGTAAAAGAAACCAATTAAAGTTGGAGGTGCAGTTTCAGAGGCACTGCCGTACAACTGAACTACAGAATTTGGCTTAACGTGTCTCGTATGGGTGATGAGATGCAATCCAGGTGGTTAATTGTTTCTTTTGGCAACATAATCTCAGAAAAATCACAAATTCTGTTGAAAAAGTGACTCAAAGGAAGCCCTTTACAAGCCTGTTTGGCTCCGTTAATGGAAAGCAAAGCACTTCCCATGATGTCATTATGAAAACACCTGTCAACATACAGAAAGTGTTGTGTTTGTAAGAGAGCATATGTTTGTATTAACTGTGTAATTTCTTATTGGCTTGGTAACACATGCAGCAGATTTCCCTTTCATTGCTCCCAGAGCTATCACTTTGGTGCAACGTGGAAACTTTACAAGGTGCTGAAAGGACTGCTAGGAAATGACCACAGTCAGAAATTGTGTGTTAAGTTGGGATCTGAAGTCGTATAATTGGGCTTGAATAACTTTTACGGCCTTCTCAGAGCTTCGAACTGCAACGTGAATCTAATTCTCTAAGGATTGGAGCTGGATGCTGGTTTTCCTCTGATTTAACTCTTGACAGAACCACCCTGAATGTAACAGACTTCATTTATCCAACTACCTCCAACAAAAACAGAGCATCTCTAGTAAATAATTTGCCATCAGTGGAACATGAGGAAAGCAGATGTTTGAAATTTGTTTTTCTCCTGTACTTTTAAAATTTCCTTTGTCTAACTTTGTCCATCAGACCAAAGTTTTATATACAGGGATGCACATAAGTTAAGTCCTATGTCCTTCTGTCCCTACGTTCCTTATGCGTACCAGTGTTACATCTACCGTCTATAGCAGGTGCACTCATGACCTCTAGCCCATCTGAGCTTGGCCTATCTGATCTGATCTCCTAAACATCTAACATGTGCCGTCCCTCTGATTGACTCATTCCTAAATCCTATCCATCTTTATCTCTCATAAAGAGAATCTAAGCATTATCATATCTGCTACCTCCAGTTTTGCCTCGTGTTTTCTCAATGTCACATCACTGGTCTTATAAACCTTTCCTTACCTTTAATTCTTGTGGAAACTCTTAGCACACATCACCCCTGACACTTTTCTCCAGCTGTGCACATTTCAAGACACTGCATCTTGAAATAGTAACATTAGAGAAGATTTAAGTGCACCGTTATAGTATAAACGGTATACAGTAGAAACTATATAAATTTGGACAACGGTAGAGTTTTTGACTCTACCGGCCTACCGCAGTAGCACATGTTGACAAATTATACACCTCCAACTTTTTCAATTCTTTACAATTCTCTTGTTTCTGGTTTTCCCGAAATTTGGGATTGCAGACTGAACCAGCATTGGGTCCGCACCTGAATTGCTGCAGCGTATTCAGAGACGAACGCCGAATCCCCCACCCTGCTATTCTCAAATTGCACACTGCACTCTTTGAGATGACTCAGAGTCAGGTCACTGCAGCGGTTCAGGTTCACTGTGCCGATCCTGTCGATCACGCCCCCTCCCGTACTTGTGCTGCACCTCCAAGCAGAGCGGATTGTCAGACAGAAACCGGGATATTTCTGTCGGACCAGTGAGAGGTGCATAGAAGTCTATCTCCACTGGGGTGAACGATTAATCACCAGGGGAGGGACAATAAGAGCAAAGCCCCCTCCCAGAGCCCGACACGTTTTCACACACACACACACACATATATATAGATATAGATTTTAGGCCATATCGCCCAGCCCTACGTTTTAGTACATGTGTACACATACACAATGAATCAAATAAAAAATGTGATGCACTCCATAGCAAATAGGGTGTAGTTTTTGTCTGATACCCAGCATGTTGCCGTGTCTTGTCAGCTCTTTTACATCCCCGATGCTTTTTGCTCATTTTTCTTATCACCCTGCACTTAAACCAGCAGGAGGCAAATCGTTTGCATATGCCTCATTTTCCTCCCGTCTGTGCTTTCAGGCAGGCGATGGATGAAAATAACACCCTGTCCCTCGTTCGGCATTTTGCAGCATCACTGCGTGTCTATATGCTCCTCTCTACACCCTCCATCAGTCTTTTTGGTGGTCTAATGCAGTGTGTGAATTGGTTTTCAGGTGAATGCGTCCCGCCAGGAGGGGAAGCTCTTGGAGGAGTGTGATGTCCTGATTGACATCATTCAGCAGAGGAGGCAGATCATTGGCAACAAGATTAAAGAAGGGAAGGTGAGGTGAACACATTGACGAGTCTGCTTACCTTTCCTTACTATTGCGCTACAATTTGTCCATTATTTCATTGAGGTGAATCCCACTTGACTGTGACAAATTGGGTTGGAGGGACTTTTTAAAATGCCTCAAAATTTTCAAGGCAAATTCCTCTTAAAAATGTAATTGTGGGCACCTATGTAAATGTCCTACGCTTGTATAGCATTTTTCTAAGTCATGGACTACAAAGGGCTTTACATCAGTCAGTCACTCACACGCTGATGGCAGTGAGCTACATTGTAGCCACAGATGCGAAGCGACCAGATACAGGCATGACCAGATCCTCTGACCACCACCAATGTGGCAATGTGGATGAAGTGTCTTGCCCAAGGACACAACGACAATGTGACCCAGCAGGAATGGGAATCAAACCGGCAACCATCTGGTTGCAAGACAAATGCTCTACCTACAGGCCCGGATTAATGCACAGGCTAGATATGGCTTGAGCCTAGGGGCTCCATGTGGTCTGGGGGCCCCATTGGCCAATAAAAATAAGACTTTTTTAAAATTTACATGCAAGAATATACTTAAAGTGAATTGGCCCACAAAATCGTAAACGACGCAGAATGTTCACTATCTTGACTCACGTTACGTGACACGTAATGTTACTATGTAGAAACAGAACAATAAAAGCGTAGTGGCTTAAGATGCTGCCTTTAACATAGGAGACCAGGGTTTGAGTCCCAGCCCGAGCATGCACCAAAATTAAAAATTTCCTACAGGAGATCAAGATAAATTAATATCGTTAATCAATATTTTTAAGTACAATGTTAAAATTTTGACAATCTTACATTGTCCTCAACCAACATGCTCTTTGTCCCTAATTATGTTGGTTTGGTTCTGGTCACTATAATCTCAGACAAGTGCAGCCTAGGGGCCCCTGTACACCTTAATCCTCCCCTGTCTACCTAGAACCCACCTGGAACCCTTCTTGGTTTAGTTTCTGAAAGTGCGAAAACGAGGTTGGACAAAAAAAAAAAACTGCAAATAAAATGAGGGTAAATTACAGACAGACAGACAGAAGTGAAACATTTGTGACTAAATTGCAACAAGAAAATTTGTACGACTGTCAGAATTTGTTTGAATTTGCCCCACGTGACCCAAACCATGTATAAAAGTTATCATTAAACTTGTAAAAGTATGAGCTGGATGCTAACAATAATAATACTCGATTCTCCTGAAACTCCTTATGCTATAATGTATTATATTGTCTATATTGCTGCTGTAAAGCACTCAATGCTTTATAAATAAAACTGACATAAGGTATATCTAAAAATAATATTGCTTTAAATGCCTTTAATTAAAATTATGTTAACCACCCTACGAACATGCCATATCCAAATATGTAGAAAATTTTGAATGTATTTCTGTAGGAAGAGATTACTTTCTGTAAACAAGTGGTATCCAAACTTTTGGTACAAAAAAAGGCCAAAATTGTCAATGTTAAGCTACTGATTGGTCAGAAAGTTTTCTTTAATTTATAAACACCAAATGACTTTAATAGTATTTTTATTTTATTAATAGTGTAGTATGACCTATAGAGTAAAAAATGATCTTTAAATATCTGGAAATATTTAAAAATGACTTTTATTTGCCTTGTTAAAAAAACATAAAATTCCTTAAATTTGTTGGGTGGGTCACTTTGTTTTGGGGTTTTTTGTTTTTACTTGGAAAAAACAATTTTTGTTTATTCTTAGTTACAAAATCAGGATATGTTTCACTCTTTCTTCAGTAATGCTTGATGTATTTATTCAAATTTTTGGAATGTTTGTGCTATTTGTGGTCCTATTTACCATAAAATTAAAACAAAAAAATGTGGTGAATTAGACAAATATTTTGCATTGCACTAAAGTGTATCTGCTTCAACCACCTATGCCAGCAGCCCCCCAAAAAACTACTATACTTGAATTGCAATCATTGGTCAAACCCCCCCCCAAAAATCCCTGTGAACTGCGAACAGCCAATGGGCCACACTTTTAATACAAACTCTTCTTCTGTTGTCATTCAACTAGCTCTATTTTCTCTGTAGCAATTACTACTGCTTAGGATGTCAAATGGAGTATGTTTCCATGTAAACAGAGACAATGCCATGTTGATTGTGTGACTTGTTCTATATCAATGTGTGGCCCAGATTCTTCCTAAGTCAGCCAAATTGCTTTTATTAGCCTTGCAACCAACACAGCGACAGCTGTTTGATGCTGAGGAGAAGGAGGAAGTTGGAACCCAGAAAAAGCTAAATGAGCAGCCAGCAACTGTTGGTGGAGACGGTGGGACATGCAAAGAAAGAACAAGCAAAACCACAGAGTGGATGTTGTAGAAAGCTTTATGTGGGCCTCATAAGTGTTGGAAATCCAACACCTGCTTCTCTCTGAGGGCTCAGGCTTGCTGTTCCTTTCAGACGTGAAAAGGTCAAATATGCCGGTACATGGGAAAAACATTTTTAGGAGCGGCATGTGGATTTAGAAACATCAGTGCATCATTATTACCGTTTTAAAAAATGACCTATAGGGTGACACGTTGATTCTCTTAATTATCGGTTGTTCAAATCACTATTTCCTGGTGTACACCCATGAAGACAAAATACTGCATCTTTAAAAAAAGGTTCATAAGAACGTCCTCGTAAATCTTTTAAGGCAGATGGTATACCGTAAATGTTAGAGGGGCTTTAACGGCATTAAAAACGAAAATTGTCCAACCCTAATATGTACAAAATCAGTGTGATTCCAACAGAAATTCACTCATTTTGTGTCACCAACATTTACAGCCCAGTCTGATACCGACGTAACTGATTATGTCATCCCCCTTTTCAAAGTATGGTAAACACTTCCTATGTGATTTCATTATATACATATACATCTGTCTAAGGTAGTGTCTTTGTTACCATGATCCCTAAACTTTTTCCAGATGGCAAACAGTCCAAACATCAGCGGATCAGACACTTCAACACATTCCAAACAGATGATGGGGGAAACAGTCTGACTGGCCATGAGTAGATCCCCCGGCATATGGAGACGTTAGCTTGTACTCTAAGCCCAGACGATTTTTTAAGCTGCATGTAATGAGACTTGGAATGAGTCAGAAATGTCTTTCCCACCAAGGAATTTGGGGCTTCAGCTTTTATCATTTCATCTGGAAGGGCTAGAAGATATCGTGTTGATACATGTTTGTTTTCACGAAATGAAGCCATGGAATATTTCAGTGAAACAAAGCTGCAGTTGGGTTTTTAATTCTTTACGAGCCAAACTGCTGATGAAATGTCGTTTGACCTCAATCTAACCGCTGACCTAAATCTGCCTTATGAAATCTTTGTGTTTTGGGAGAGGAAATGAAACCAAGTGGCAAACAAGGGGAGGCAAAATCCCAGATTTGCGTGCTCTGATATTCGTCTGAATATTAAAATTGAGCCTGAAAGCCCAGTTTACAGTTCTCAAGTCATCAACCTTTACAGGGCTTTAAACAGATCTTTGTACAACAAACGGTAGGAAGGAAGGTCAAAATAACTGAAGGTCCAGTCTGAGTAACTTTCACTCAGAAGGATGGATGTTCTCATGCCCTTTGGAATAATTTACTTTCCCAGACATGGATATAAACAAGTAGATGCTTCCCTGCATCAGTCAACCCTAAATGTAACCTTTTCGTGTATTACTAGCTTCAAGATTTTTAACATCTATCTCCACGAGACCATAAATTCCCAAATGTGCGGATCATTTCCCGTCACCAGCTTTGAATCTGATCTCCAGTGATCCATAACATCCTGATACAACTGAGGCCATTTTCACGCATTCTTGCTTTGACTGTCTTTTAAAAAAAGCACTCCTCTGAGAATACTCTTTGCCAACTCTTCCAGGCTCAACGGCTTCGAAAGCTGGCCCAGCAGATTACCAACTGCAAGCAGTGTATCGAGAGGTCCTCCGCCCTCATCGTGCAGGCCGATCAGACGCTGAAAGAAACCGATCACGCTCGCTTCCTGCAGACGGCCAAGGGCATCAACGAGAGGTCAGACAGCCCACGCTCTGCCCACACATCCCCATTGATTCAGCACAGCACACGGATGCCTAGCTTAAGGAGGAGAGTGCACAAACATATGTTGAAAGGCAGTTAGAAAACTTCAAGACAAGCAGAGAGGGAATTCCTGTCCTATTCAGCCTAATCTTATTTCACGCTCTCTTTCAGCTTTTTGAATAATTGATTTGGCACTTGAAAGCAGAACCTAGTGTCCATTATGGGTTTTCTCGAGAGAAAAAGAGAAGGGTGATATAAAAAGAAATCATTATCCCTTAGTCCTTCAAACAAAAGCTGTGTTTTAATCAGGATCTAATCCATAGAGCTTCACTTATTAGCACAGAGGGTCCATAGGGTCTCATTGCTGTTCGACATACCCGTAAGTCCTCGGGTGTCCTGGAGGTATCTTTGACAAATGTCCAAACCACCTAAACTGGCCCTGTCTAATGCAATGGAACAAGTTCAACACCAATTACAGGGAGCTAAAGTATTTCTGCTGCATTTTATTACAGATTCAGTCATCATCAACAATACATGACCAGACGTTTGGATAAGTTAGGATAGGGATTGCTGGGTTTCACTCACGTGGCTCGGAAGTTGTACGAAACTCAAATGGGGGGCAGGGAGTGTTTTGCGCCACAACAAAACACAGCGTGATGGATGAAAGCAACTATACTAAGGTTTTAAATGGGTACAGACACAATATCACGAAAAAAAAACCCATCTTCATTTAGTTTATGACCCATATAGTTTTAAAAAATCTGACTCTCAAAGGTATTTGCGGTACAATTAAGTTAGGACACATAAAAATAATATCAAACTTGTTTACCTGCCATTTTTATAGATATGTTTCTAAGTAAATGTTCACTAAAATACTAGAAAATAACATTTAGTAAACCCTTACCTGTTAGAAAGTGATCGCTGCAAACACTAGCATTGTTTGTTTCTGAGCGTCTTGTTTTTAGCCGGAGATCCACTTCTGCCGTCTTATTTCAGTAAGTTTTTTTAAATTAAGTCCTTTGTGGCACACGACTTTTGGGACACAAAAAAAAAACATTTGTCTTTCTCCCGATTAGAGCGGTTGCAACAACTGTAGACCGCAAAGTATTTGGGCATTTTGAAGCCGAGTCAACAGAGGGCCAGTCAACTTCATATTTTTATCAACTGATTATTTGTCATTCAACAGCAAGTCATTGGCATGGGAGAGTAAAACGTGCTTTTCAGACCTTAAAGCGGCTCTCTGGATTATTTTTCTCTGTATCAACGCTTTCTAAATGTTTTAAATGATATTTCAGGTCTAAACTATGATCTATGGGTTGAGTTCCACAACATCTGTCATTCTGATGAAGACCCTCCTTCCTCCTAGAGACCCCTTTCCATTATTTCTTGCCGCCGACATTGTTCAGCCAATGAAATTCAAATTTCTGCATTCTCTCAACATGCACGCGCATCGACCAAACCTGTACCAGTAGGGGGCGCTGTCGTACAGGACGCTCCGTGTGTTTCTCTGCCATCTCAGCCGTTCACTGAGGACTCACGGCTCATTTCTACTAAAAACCTACCCATTCTCCAGCTAAAGATGGGTTTATTTTTATTTTTAAACCTTTCACCTCACAGAATGCCAAGGCTTGACAGGATTATGCGTTTATTTTGGTCAGAAAGTTCATCCAGGGCCGAGTCAAGTTCAGCTTCAGAGTCCAGCAGCAGCTCGGTGCTAACAGAGCTAATATCAGAAGCAGCAGGGACAGAGAGGGCTCATCAGACCCTCGTAGTATTGTTGGAATAAGATTGTGAACTGTGAGTGATTAAACCCTACACATTGAGCTGTACAGCTCATGTCCAAAGTATATGCGCCGTGTGCACGCGCGCACACGCGATCGGAAGCGCGTGTCGAGATGTTTTGAGGAGGAGCCTTTGGACGCTAGATTCAAAAACTGCTCTCCTGATGAAATCCTCCGGAGTGCCGCTTTAATGATCGAACTAAAGTCATTAATAAACACCTAAAATCAGTAATAGACAAAGTCAGAGTTCATGACCCTCACAGCCTCAGGGAATGAAGACATTTTTCTGACTTGTCAGAGATTTGAGGCTGCCTAATCTTCTGCCTGAAGGTAGAAGGATGAGTAGTTCCCAGGTAGGATGGATGAGGTTCATTTTTGTCTTCGCATTAGTTCTTGGATCTGCTGGTGTAAATGCCATCTAGAGCAAAGTCGACCCCAAAGTTGGGGTCAGAATGCCATTTTTGTTTGTGCAACAACAAAAACTGAACTGAAAGTGAACCTAAAATCCTTGCTAATACCATATATCTTTCCTAATTGTTACAAACTGTTAAATAAACCTGGTATAGTAGCTGTAGATGTTTTTGTTGTCATTTAAGTCCTTTTTATCTTAGTTTAGTAGCCGTTAGTTTATTAGTCTTTGCCACAGTCAATTAGTGGGTCAAAAATGTTTTGGGAACCAATGCTCTAGAGCAGCGGTTCCCAAACTTTTTTTTGCCACAAACGCCCTTTTATGTCCCAGTCGTGTTCGTGCACCCCCAATGCCCGGATGGAGACCTTTGACATTTGAACAAATTCCTGGTACCTACGAATCATTAATGTTACAAATTTTTGATACTTTTGAGTGTTTAATAATTAAATCATATGTAACCGAGGATTACTTTGAGAGTCGCGCGTCCTACAGTCACTAAACGCCCCTCGCATTTCCATGTGATGCGCTTATCTTGTAGAGACGGCAGGTGTGTATGGGGGAGTGCTGATCAAATGTTTGAAAGTGAGCAGGAGGTTACTACACTGGTTTAAGCCAACGGTTCACTTAAAGCGGCTCTCTGGATTATTTTTCTCTGTATCAAAGTTTTCTAAATGTTTTAAATGATATTTCAGGTCTAAACTATGATCTATGGGTTGAGTTCCACAACATCTGTCATTCTGATGAAGACCCTCCTTCCTCCTAGAGACCCCTTTCCATTATTTCTTGCCGCCGACATTTTTCAGCCAATGAAATTCAAATTTCTGCATTCTCTTAACATGCACACGCATCGACCAAACCTGTACCAGTAGGGGGCGCTGTCGTACAGGACGCTCCGTGTGTTTCTCTGTTTGCATATCAGCCTCACGGCTCATTTCTACTAAAAACCTACCCATTTCCCAGCTAAAGATGGATTTATTTTTATTTTTAAACCTTTCACCTCACAGAATGGTAAGGCTTGACAGGATTATGCGTTTATTTTGGTCAGAAAGTTCATACAGGGCCGAGTCAAGTTCAGCTTCAGAGTCCAGCAGCAGCTCTCTGCTAACAGAGCTAATATCAGAAGCAGCAGGGACAGAGAGGGCTCATCAGACCCTCGTAGTATTGTTGGAATAAGATTGTGAACTGTGAGTGATTAAACCCTACACATTGAGCTGTACAGCTCATGTCCGAAGTATATGCGCCGCGTGCACGCGCGCACACGCGACCGGATGCGCGTGTCGAGATGTTTTGAGGAGGAGCCTTTGGACGTTAGATTCAAAAACTGCTCTCCTGATGAAATCCTCCGGAGTGCTGCTTTAACTAACTGCTTAGTGTTTTTAAATGATGCAAAAATTAACACCCAGCTCCGTTAGCCATTAGCTCATCGGCGGCAGAAAGTAGCGCTGCATCTTTAGTAAAAACAAAAGAAACAAAATGACTCACCATGGAGTTTATTAAATAAGGACACATGGAATCAATCAGCAGAGTTGTTACAAGCTGTCCAGAAGGATTCTTTGAATAAATAATATCCATTTGACAAGGTAAACAGACCAGCAGCTCCTCGCAACATCGCCCCGGAACTAATAGTAAAAGTTATCGTCGCCTTCAAAATAAAGGTCTGCCCGAAAGGGCATGAATGACAGAAAAAAGACTCGGAGTTCATCCAAATATTGTCCCACAGCTCCACACAATAATGTATACATGTTTATTTACACATTTTTACTGAGTGGGGAAAAAGACACTGCAAATGTGTAATTATTTCAAATTTCCGCCATTACAGTTTTCATCTTGCGCACCCCCTAGTGGCAGCTCGTGCACCCCACAGTTTGGGTATCCCTGCTCTAGAGAATGTAAGCTGTTGTTGGTCATTGGTACAGCAGATCTAATATTTTTTGCAGCAGGTCTCAGAGCAGTTCCAATATCAGATTGTTATGGAGAATGTCAGGACACGGTCCACTACACACCAGTAATAAAACCCAGCATCGCTAAGACTGGTCTTTTGCCTTCTCCTCATAAAATAGAGCCATCAGTGAGCCCTCTTAAAGAAGGTAAGCTGCGTTTGTAACCTACGTTATGACATGTGTCATATTATGTACCAAGTATTTAGCCATTTTGACAAGCTTCATGGCTTCTCCTCTAATGAGGTGGTAGAGGGGTGTAAGCTTTCCTGCCACCATTTTCTTTCTTTTCTATACTGATGCTTAGGTTATTACACCAACTGACAAGCTCCTCTACATCCCTTCTACACACAGACTCGTTGTTAGAGATCAAACCAACAACAGCATCATTTGTACACTTCACAAATGCCGGAATGTCTTGCAATCTAATTCATGACAAACATGTCCGAATCAACAGGCACAGAAATGACTTTGATCTCAAAACCTCAAACTCCTCAGCTCTGGTAACGTCTCATTGACTACCTAGAAAAGACAACCTCCAACTCGGATGTTTACTAATCCTGACTGCAAATGATTGTATTGGCATATAGAAATGAACACAATCACATCATCAGCAAAAAAGTGTAGTTGCAAGTCTTAATGACCTCCATAAATGTCACAAGACAAAATTTGACAAAACCTTTGATATTAGATGATAACCAATGTGAGGACCATTTTGTGACCTCTTGAAAGTGAGTCATGCTTTGAATGGTTCACATTAAATTTTGAATTTCCGTTTCCATTTCTACTGATAATCTAGGGTTTCCATGGCAACTGCATCGACCCAAGTGCTGATCCCTGAGATACACCTCACCGACACCTTCGACACCTTCGCCCTGGACTTCACCAGAGAAAAGAAGCTGCTGGAGAATCTGGATTACCTCACAGGTAGGCCTTCATCCTTTTTGTCAAGCTCTCCAAATAAAACTGAAATGCCATTTAGCATTTCTGGAACTCATCCTTTGACAATATAAACTAGATTAAAGTCAAACCACCAAAGAGTACTTTCTGCTCCAGCCTGAAATTCTGAATTCCTTTGAAACATCCGTCTTCCGAGTATGAAGTAAGACACTTCAGCCTTTCAAGTTCAAATTAATTTTCAGCATTAATTCCCCCCATTTAAAACAGCCCATCACTGAGAGAATTATCAGGACACCATGGCTGAAAATAATAATTTTAAAAAAGCACCACGTGTAGTGGATTTAAAGGTCTGTGAAAATGGTTGGCTCATATTTATTCCCTGCGATGCATGAGGGCCTCGCTGGAGGGCCTTTTCACTCAGTGAATCAGCCTGAATCACTCCACTATGTGCAGCCACTCATGACAGAAGGCTTGGGAGTGGGAGCGAGTGACAGACACAGAAAGAGATAAGAAGTGGCTTTACATTCATTCCAAGCTGGGTCTTTGTATCTTTGTTTCTCTATCGCTGCCTATTCACTTCCTACAAGTAGCTCCGTGGACTGAATCAGGAAGGGATTTATCTCATTTAGTTCACTGCGGGGTAAAACCAGTAATAGCAATTTGAGTGTAACAGAGCCAATCGAGTGTCTCCGGTTAGAAAATGACTCATATTTTTTTTGCTTTTTAAAAGGATTGTGATGTGTACTCTTCCCGCTGTATTAATGTGATCTGCTTTCCGTCTGGATTACTGATTTCCTTCCTGCATTGCTTTTCATGTTCAACCCACCATCCATGTGGAAAAACCATCTCCAGTTTATTGAATGTGTTAAATAAAACCCATAAATTGAGCCGTATGAGCATGTGCAAGCTCAATTAGAGGTCGCGTTTGCTCACATTGACCAATTTTGAGACATATATTGTAATTTTTAAATTAAGCTAAGCAGAATATAGTGTAAGGCTTTAAAGTGTCTTCTTTTTTTTTTTTTTTAAACAGCACCGAGTGCGCCGTGCATTAGGGAGGAATTGTGCACAGCGTCCTACGACACCATCAGTGTCCACTGGACGTCAGATGACGAGTTCTCGGTTGTGTCCTATGAGCTCCAGTATGCCATCTTCACCGGACAGTCCAACATTGCCAGTAAGTCTATGTAGGAAAACTCTAATCAGATTGAAGTTAATGGATTTAAAGTATTCCAAGTACTTTTAGGGTACTGTAGAAGGACGCTGGAGTTTTTGTGTGTATTCAAGATTGTTAGCCATTTTTTGTGTGTCCGAAATTGGTTGCAGGCAACGCATATTTCCTTACACTTTGACACTTAAATTTATCTAAAGTGACCTTACTTAAAATATGACTACATCATCTGCAAAAAAAATTCCTATTACGGGAAGTGTGAGCCTGACAAAGCTGCACTCCCCCCTTGTAGTGGCTGAAAGACATTGCAACCTAACTCAACAGTAACATTACATAAGCAACAGCAAGGTACATTGTATTTTTCCCTTAAGCAGACATGTTTACAGTTATATGAGAAGTCAAAATAAAAACATAACAGCATTAGGGACACGTAGACTCTCATTCAATCCATTTTATAGAAATCATAAAAGTTAAAAAAATAAAACTTTTCTTTTAAAATATGATTATGAGTTAAGAGTTCTTGTCTTATACTGGAAGTCATTGAACACATTGCCTGATGCTCACATTGTTGAGAAGTATTCATCAAATGATAGTGGGTCAAACAATTTGCATGATAGAACACACACAGAAATGAAAGTACAGAATTGTACCTTCTGTATTGTTACTGGGGTGGTACCCTCAAAGGTACCATTTTGTACCTTAACTGGAGGTACAAATTTGTACCCTTGTAGTTTGTACCTTTTACAAATCAAACCTGTACCGTTAAGGGGGACAAATTTGTATCCCTATGGGGGACAAATTTGTATCCCTATGGGGGACAAATTTGTACCCCTAGGGGGCAAATTTGCACCCCTAAGGTACAACCCCCCAGTTTAAGGTACAAAATGGTACCTTTGAGGGTACCACCCCAGTGACACGACAAAGGTACAATTTTACTTTATGAAGTTCATTATGTCTTCTTTTTTTTAAACGAAATATTATTGTTCTTTTTTCAGACATGTAGAAGTATAGGTAAGTTCTTGTTTACCTTCTTTTCGTTGACATGTTTCGACCGTCGACTGCGGTCTTCATCAGAAGTGTCACCGGTGGTATGGTGACGTGTCTTTATCAGCTGTTCTCCCAGTGGGCGTGACCAACCCAGAACACCATAACACCATACCACCGGTGACACTTCTGATGAAGACCGCAGTCGACGGTCGAAACACGTCAACGAAAAGTAGGTAAACAAGAACTTACCTATACCTCTACATGTCTGAAAAAGAGAACAATAATATTTCGTTAAAGGTACAATTCTGTACTTTCATTTCTGACAGTGAAGGGTAGGTTAGCAACACATGTGACTTATTAGTGTGTCATTCTGTGACAACTTATATGACCAAATAACGTAACCCATCAAAATTATTAAGTAAGTAGCAAGGGAAACAGCAGTTAAAGCTTTTATGATACTTTAGCATTAGCACTGCAGCACAGCTAGCTGCTACAAGAAGTTAGCAAAGAAGCAGTCTTTTAACACTCCTTAGCCACTGGTTAAAATTTAAGGAAGTCAGAAGATAATTTACAATTGGTTTTTACAATATGGAAACTATTTAGGCATTTAATGATACATTTTGTCATTTAACCTTTAGTGGTTGTGATGCTTGAAATCAAATTGCTACCTAAAAAAAAAGTTCCTATATCAGCAAGTGAAATCCTTCCAGTGTCCATTTTAAGAAGACTGCCACATGTAATGGTGGTATCGGGTTCCAGTACTTATTTAATACAAACATTAGCACTGACATTGCCCACACACCTCTTGCAACAGTGGTCTTTCCACACAGAAAATGCGAAACATTCAAATTCTTGAACAAACTGATAAAAATCTGTATTTTTTTTCCTCTCTATGCAAACAGGATTGAGATGTTTTAGGAGATATGACAGTGTAGGGAACAAATGAGGAGCTCCGACACACACTTGGCGACACGATATCTTGTAGAACCATCAACACACAGAGAAACACACAATACTCAAGTACACACAAGTCCCTGAAATCTTGAGCACACTCGAGTGAGCAGCAGCTACAAGGAAGAAAATGGGGTCAAGTCACCCAAAGACAAGCTCCCCTGCTGCCTTTCAATCAAACTACCTTTTCTTCATCTTTCATCTGCTCGTTTCTGAAGTGTCCTTTAAAGATTCAAACACTTATCATCAAATCTCTATTTATTTATCTGTTTTCTCCCATTTTCAGTTTATTTTCCTTGAAATCTGTCAAATAAGGCATTCTCTTGTTTATTTCTTCTATCTTCATAAGGTTGCACCTTTTTTCATTACACTCTTATTACCTTAATATTTAAAGCGCATTAAGAAATGCCGTTTATGACACTAATGTGACACTTTATTTCCCTCTTGTCGTCATATCCGAGTCTCTCTCCGTTCATTGAGGTGCTGTGATGTTTTATTCTCTCCCTCGTATCACATTTGCTAATGACAGTGGTGGAACAGTCAGCATTCGAGTCAAGTGCCAGACTATTCCCCCAGGAGCAATTCAGATGAATCACTGTGCAGGAAGTTCAAGTCTGATAATGTCAATACAATAATGCTACAAAAAAACCTTAAATCTTGTATAGGCTACAGTTGTTCAGTACAAACATGGCAACGAAAATTACTTAAAACTTTCATTTGTTTATCCAGTGACTAAAAGTGTTTGAGATACGTCAAAGATTCTCTTTAAGAGTTCTTGCTTTAAGTCTTAAACCAATTTCCAAACAAATTTGTCAATAGTGTAGTAGCTAAAGTTATTCTAACTTAAATTTGTAAAAATGTTAGAGTTGGTTTAATAACTGCTAACTGTGTTAAATTCATTGTTGCGGGCTAGGCTAACAATGTTTTAGCAGTTTTGATGTGGCCTGCTACTTTAAATGTATTGTGAACCAAGTAAACATCTAAGATATAATTTAACAATTGATTGTTGCTATCTTTATCCAATATGTGGAAAACAGGATTTAGCTTCAACTAGGGCTAGAGAAAACTAGCTAGTTTAGCCTTTTAGCAAAGTTTTAGCCTTATATAATTTTCTTTTTTACATACAGACATGTAAGAGCAATGTGTCTTGTGCTTTCAACAAACACAATTCCATTTTGAAAAATTGTTGATCTTTTTACTCAAAGTTAACAAAGGTTTAGCTTTAGCCTTTAGGCTAGTACAAACAGTCTAACTAGTTAGTTTAGCATATTAGCTTTGTGTTAATGTAAAACATGCATGTGTTTACTGTCTTTGTTTTAGCCAGTTTTGTTTTATATACCATTATAGGGCAGACATTACTGTAATATTTCATTTAAAACAAAATACTAGGTTTGCACTTTGTTATCTACTCAGAGCTTGGGGGAAAACGTTTTATCTGGGTCAAGGCTAGCAGAAATGGTTAAGAATTTAGCTTCACATTTTATATTACAGTTATGAGGGAAATTTGCCACAGTGCTCTAAAACAAAAATCTGATTTGACACTTATTTGTTCATCTCTTTATCTAGCAAAGCTTGGTAGAAAGGAATTAACGTTAGCAAAGGCTAGCTCGCTAGTTTAGCATATTAGCTTGTCTTGGTCACAGTATGCCGACTTTACAATTTGTCTTACTTATAGACACACATTCTGTTCTCATTCAAGAAAATACATTTGTTTTTGCCAGAGTCCTTTAAACAATAAAGTTTTATTAAGGATTTTAGATCTGGAGTACCATTTTATTATGTGTTAAAATTTAGACTGTCAGACCGAAGAGCTACTACCTTGACATTTTATGTGTTGAACTTAAAATATTACATTTGGAGTCCATTGATAACAACTGAGATGACATTTTGAAGCTTTATTACATTTTTTTACTTTCCATTTTTAGAAAAGGTAGCATGTCTCAAGAGAAGGTGGTGCCCATTGGTGATCCAACTTTTATGTGACACTTCAAGACCAAAAGACAAATACTGGGAGCTCATTATATCAGACTATTTTTAGTTTAAACTTCTGGGTGGCCAGCTTAGAGCAGTAGCTAACAGAGTAAAATCCCTCAGGTAAACAAAGTCCTGACACAGAGGGTAAATACAAACCCACATACACACACACTCGCCTTAGGAAGCAGTGTAGGAAAAAGCCGAGGTACCATTAAATACAGACATACCCAAGACACACACACAGCAGAAAGCATAGTGCTGGTATGAAGTCAACGAGGTGTGAATTGTTTCCTCTTGTGCCTTTTCTCGCCCTCTTACCTGTTCCGGCTGCCCAAGGCCCACACATCCTTTTCAGTTTAGAGCATTCTCTTGTCACAAAGCCATACAACCCTTCCCTACTGGACTTTTTTAAAGGAAATTGGTTTGTGGGCCTGCATTTTCTCAACTAGCCTTAACCTAATGTGTCCTTTAACTGCTTAACAACTGCCCATTTACTTTCCAGGTCTATGTAACTCATTGGAAAGTTGGATGATTGTTCCTAACATCAAGCAGAACCACTACACAGTCCACGGTCTGCAGAGCGGCACAAAGTACATTTTCGTTGTAAAGGCAATTAATCAAGCAGGAAGCAGAAGCAGTGAACCAGGGACTCTGAAGACCAACAGTAAGAAAGTCCAGACTGGCACTAAAATTATGTTTTTGTTTGTAAATTTGGATTCTAAAAGTAAGTTATTTTTAACCAGGTCAGCCATTTAAGCTGGACCCGAAATCGGCCCACAAGAAGCTAAAGGTGTCGCACGATAATCTCACGGTGGAGCGGGATGAAACTACATCCAAGAAGGGTCATGGTCAGGATCGCTTCTCCAGCCAGAGCAGCTACGGCGTGGTGGGGAATGTCTATATTGACAGTGGGCGCCACTATTGGGAGGCTCTGATAGGAGGCAGCACATGGTAAGGACCGGACATTCTGGTGGTAGTTTACGGAATTTGTTTGAGCTAACTGCATTTGAACTCTTCTCCTTAGGTACGCTATAGGGGTCGCCTACAAATCAGCCCCCAAGCACGAGTGGATCGGCAAGAACTCGGCCTCTTGGGTGCTCTGCCGCTGCAACAATTCCTGGGTGGTTCGCCACAACAGCAAAGAGATGGCCATCGAGCCCTCGCCCCACTTACGGCGCATCGGGATCCTGCTCGATTACGATGCTGGATGCGTCTCCTTCTACGACGCCGTGGGCTCCCAGCACCTTCACACCTTTCATGTCTCTTTTGTTCAGCCCGTTTGTCCCGTGTTCAACGTGTGGAACAAGTGTCTGACGATTCTCACCGGCCTACCCATCCCGGACCATCTAGAGGGACTGGAACCGAGCAACTGAAAGTTAAAAATGTTAAGATTCAATCATACTAGAAAGCTGTACTGGAAAGGGTTTCCCCAAAAAATCCTTCTGAATGCACAAAGAGCAGAAGCCATTCTCTTCTGCTACAGTTAGACACAATAAACTCCATTTATATAGTTTGGTGCCCAGAGGAAGGGACAAAACAGCGAAAAACACCATTTCCTCTCTAAGAGCGGTTTTAACCAACTGCTTTAGAACAGTTTTCATCTTTTCCCATTGGTTGTCTTTGACAGAAACCATAGCAGACAGGCCATTCTGGAATAAATGAGCATCTGAGTTTCCCAGAACAAGTAGAGATGAGTTAGATAAACCTTGTCCAATGCACTTTGGGTTACGATGGGGGTTCTTGTATTATTGCAAAGAGGAAATAAGCCACAAATGGATTTCTAATGTTTTTATACATCACTTTGTCAGAAAAAAGCACTTTGAAAATCCATTAAGTACACATATTGCATTCACATATAGCTTTTAATAGACCACAGTTGCTGGAAAAAACAGACCAACAGGTGTATATTTTATAAAATTGCTGCACCCCACGTTGTCCCCCTTAATCTTTACCTAGGGATGCACCGATACCACTTTTTTTCAAACCAATACGATACCGATACTTGAATCGGAGTACTTGCTGATACAGAGTACCGATACCGATACTTCTACCGCACAAAAAATGCAACAAATTGGAATACAGGTTTTATTTTCTTCTATTTTTGGTTAACTTTAACAAGTACGAGTATATGGTATCGGCCCAATATTGGTATCTGTATCGGCCCGATACCAATACCGGCCCGATACCGATATTGGTATCGTTGCATCCCTATCTTTACCCAGTCCATTCTGAAGGAAACCAAAGTAGCCATGGCTGTTTGTTCAGATAAATTTTATTCTATGATGATAAAGGCCGATTTATTTTTTAAAAGCAACAGAAAGGAAATAGCGTTATGCTAATATAAAATGCAGGATTCCCTTAAAACTCGTTTTTTTGCACATTGTTTACACCTTATGGTGTTGGAGCCTACAACGTCTACTTTTGTGCAATTTATATGCATTCATACTGGGAAATTGTTGTCTTGTTCGACCTAACGTGTACATTTTGTTTTGTGAGCACAAGTTTTATGTGATGTTTAAAAATGAGCGAGTTGTTGTAGAGTTGTAGCCCCAAGAGGCTGAAGGGGGGGGGAAATTCACTTTTTCGGGTGTTTTTTTTTCTAACTTTTTGGCAAAATAGATATTTTATTTTTCAAAAGTGTACATGTAGTTTTTCCACTTTGGTTTTGATTGAATACATCTGCATTTGGAGTTGCGAAAATGAGACTCGACTTTTCCAAGACTACACACCCATGGGCTGGCTTTGGACTCACAACGAGGATGTCAATAAGACGCACCTGATTCATGAATTCAGTCTTACTTTGGAGATCATCAAGTTTTCTTACACACAAGGGACAAAAAGGACCCTAGCTCACCAAGTAGTCATGTTTAAAAAGCCATTTTTAAATGTATATATAAAGATTTGGTTGGATTTTTGGAGTTGTTACCTGGTTCTTTAGTTCTCTTTCCTCTAGCAGTTCATTGAATATGTTGCGTTTCATTGTATCCGATACCAGTACATAGTTCTTAATTTAATGTTTCCGTTTTAACTTCATGATCACAATGTTCCATGTTCTGTCTCTGTGGACATTTTAATGGAAAACAGGATACAAGTGCTTGCATCAGTGTTGTTGGAGATACGTCTATGAGGAAGTGGGAAATAAACATCGTTTCTTATTGTATTACGGCTCGTTTTCTCTCTTTGAGATTGTCAATAGACAACCTGATGAAAGGATTGGGATCAAATTAAATCCCACATTCATTCTGAGTAAAGTTAGTTTACTCAAGGTAAATCATTGTGCAAAAGAATCAGTCCAGTTACTGAATTCACTCAACTTTGTGAATTTCCGGCAGAAGAGGAAGTCATCACGTTGATCGCCTGAACTTCCTGTGGACACCGAGACCTCTTGTCTTTACTTCTTTTGTTATCCTTAGATCAACAAATTTCAATATCAGACAAAGATAACTATAACGTAAATATAAAATGCATTCTCCAAATGAGAATTTCACCTGTTAGGGAAAAAGCTATCCAAACCAATCTGGCTTTATGTGAAAAAAGTTATGGTCCCATAAAGTGACAACGAGTTAGTTAAGGAATTTTGGCCCACTCTTCTTTACAGAAATGTTTTAGCTCACCAAAATTGAAGGTCGGACATTCTCCGATTGCTAGACAGAATTCACTGTTCTATCAATTACGGCAAGTCGTCCAGGTCCTGAAGCAGCAATGGAGCCCCAAGACCATCAAACCACCACCACCAGGTTTGACTGTTGGCATGATTTTTAAAAAAGTTTTTGTTGTAGCATTAGATTTGCATGAGATGTAAATGTATCACATTGGTGTAGTGCTTTTCTAAGTCAGTGCTTTACATCAGTCAGTCATTGACACGCTGATGGCAGTGAGCTACATTGTAGCCACAGCTACACTGGGGCAGACTGTCAGAAGCTAGAGTCTTTACACACAACTGAGACCTCCTGACCACCACCAGCAGGGAAGTTGGGTGAAGTGTCTTGCCCAAGGACACAACGACAAGGTGACCCTGTCAGAACTGGGATCAAACCGACAACCCTCGGATTCCAAGACGAACCTCTAACCTACTGTCGCCTATATTGTAACGGGATACCTTCCAAAAATGTAATTTGTCTCATCAGTCTACTAAATATTTTCCCAGAAGAGGTGACTTTTTTGTAGTTAAAATAAGATGGGTCCTTGCTGTTTTTTCGGGGGGGGGGGGGGGGGGGGGGGG
>SSNR01000057.1:1053904-1096183 GCA_006937965.1 Callopanchax toddi | reverse complement strand
GGGGGGGGTGACATCATAGGTTTTGGACTTTGATCTCGACCTTGGATAAAATTAAACTCAGTTTTCCAAACAGCATGGTCAATCCCAGTCAGTTCATGATTTAATAAGGCGTGTCTTTTAATAAATGAAATGACTCAAAAACGGCATTTTGTGTTTACGTATTTACCAATTATCATATCATTAAATGTTTCATTAGTTCTACCGATGCCGGCAGTCCGTATTCCTGAAGCTGTCCTGTGTTTCGGCCACAAAGGAATAACTGGTTGGCCTGCCGGATGGATTTTTGTTATGACTGTGACCTTTTAAAATCTCACAAGAATCCAGCTGCTCTGCAAGGTAACCTCAAGATGACATAGAATAATCCTGCCGCACTTCAAGTAACCCTCGAGATTCGCCTTAATGTTCGTTGTTGCATAAAGATTCCTTAATTCCTGCCTCTAATTTGACTTTATCTTCAAATACAGTTACATTTGCTGGCAGACCTGTTTGTTTCGTGTGACATTTCAAACAATCGATACTCTAACTTAATGTATCTTGTTTTTTTTTTTTTTTTGCTGCTCTGCTCAGACGTCCCACGAAAGCTGAGGACCAACCATTTTATTAACCTTTTCCGTCTTTTTTTTTGTTTTTTTTCCAAGGAAGGATTTGCTGAGCTTGTATTGTTCGGCACAACCTTGGCTCCTGCGTAGTTGCAGCTTTATTCACATGACAACTACTGTGATTGTCCAGCAACTTAAACAGCCAAGGCCTTATATAGGTTTTGCCTGAAAGGCACCTTCATTTTTGTTTAACACGACACAGATACGGTGAGTCAGTTTTTCCTCATGGGAAATTGGACCGCAGACCGTCCTTCAAAAGACCACTTCACCCTCCTTTAGGCAAACACTGTCCCACTTTTGTACGAGCATCAAGCCAGAGCTGGTTTAGTGTGTTGCTTGTTTGTGCCGCTGCAGCTGTACTTGTCTGGGCAGTCTGGAGGCTCTGCAGTCTCCAGAGATTAAAAAAAAAAAAAAAGAAAATCAGCCAAGCCACGTAATAGAGAGAGACTCCAAAAGACATAACTTGTAAGTCTCTGGGAAGGCTGTGTGTGTTTGTTTTGCATTAAGAGGAAATTATCCTTGCTTTTTTAAAAATTTTTTTAGATGAGATGAGCATTGGTATTAATTTCTTTCATGGTGGATCAAGGTCTAACATACTTTTAAAATGCTTCTACTCAAAACACAACTACATATTTCATGTATTTTTATTGCAAAACCAAGTTTGACGTCACTCATCTAAATGTCCAGCAGATGTCACTGTTGGGATTTAGAAAAAAATATACATGCATGCACCCAGACATGGTAGATTTATGGACAGCGTCAGGAGGAGTCTTTAGCTTTTCTGGGTCACATATCAGTAAATGTTCAGGTTAAGTCTCCAGGAAATGATCGCACATCTGCATAATGCCTTTTGATGTGATGAAATCGTGTCCCTGCATCTGTCTAGCAGTTCATGTGGTAAAGAAAGAGGCGTTTCCTAGAACACAAATCCATCAATTGGTAGTCTATCTGTAATCCATGTTAAAAGAATGTATTTCATATGTAGAAATCGCCTCTGGGTGAGGAGGAGAGAACAAAACTCAACCATATCTCTTCATTGGACTTCATACATCTTCCCATGCCTACCGATTTAAACTTTATTGCACCTAAACGGGAAAATCGATGAATGATATGCACGTCTCTTATTCATCTCTCCGTCAGCCGTTCGCCGACTCTCGTAATCTTCGACTAAAACCCTCAAGTTTCTGCATTTCTTATCAAAAAGCTGCGCGTATGCTCAGGTATAGGCAGAGAAAATGTGTTCCAATGTGATTTAAGGAGAGTCATAATGTCTCAGCCTAGTTTTTAGAATGCAATCAATAAACAATCAGGACTTTGTAGGGTTTTTTTTATATTCCTAAAGGGATTCTAGTTGTTAGACTCGATGTGTTTGCGTCAATCTTTTTCAATGCAAGTTGGCATTGGTAGAAAATGGCCGAATTACCAGGCAAAAATCAGACTGGGTGAGAAACTTGAAAAGTTTTTGGACATTATCTGAGAATGTATTGGAAAGGAGCAATGCAGTTGGCCATAATGCAATGCCATACCAGTCTAAAACCTAAGTAAGACGCCTGGATACTCAAGGTGGACTCAGACTAACCAGATGTTATCATCAGTGAGCAATTTACCATGCAAGATTCGTGGAATTAAATACTCGGAAGGAACTTAGGATGCTTAGATTCTCATTTAGCACCTAATAACATCAAATAGGCGTCTGGTGGATCTGAAATTCCTTTTACCGTTAAAAAGGTTTCTAGACCAGTACTGCGTGTCCTGTGCAAATTGCTAACATTATTGAAAATACAAAATTGCACACAATCGCTTCAAAAGAGCAAATCAACTACTGAGATTTCCTTGTCCAACACCAGACAGAGAGGTGAATAAAGTCATTTGCTTCTGAATTAGGGCAGTTTAACATGATTCATGATGCAGTCAGACATACGCTGTGGTCATTCACCAAGTCTATGTGTGTGGTACCCTCTTGAGTATAAGGTAGATTTCTAGGATAGCAGAAACTGAGTTTTTTTCTGGGACATTTGGTGTCCTAAAGAATGTCCTTCTATGATAAAACTGTGCCATGATAAACAAACAATGAACCCTCTAGATGTACGGCCCTTTGTGATTTGGGGACTTTTTTTTGTTGTTGGGAATCATTTAATTATCATAAAAATAATAAGCTCAGTTATTTGTTGGATGTCTTAGTGCTACTCTAATCCACCCATCCTTCCATTTTCATGTACTTATCCAGCCAGTTAAGGTGGTTTGGGCATTTGGTTTGGATGCCTCCTGGATGCCCCTTGGGGCTGGTGTTTCGAGCATTTCCTGCAGGCAGGAGGCCTACTGGGTCGACCCAGGACATGACGGAGCGATATCTCCAGGCTGGCCTGTGAACACCTTGGGGTCCCACCGGAGGAGTAAGTAAGTAAAACTTTATTTATACTGTAGAGCGCCTCTCAAGATAAAAATTACAAAGTGCTTAACACGAGAAAATATAGTTAAAAAATAAACACATTTGAATAAATAAGAAAAAAAAAAGAGACAGAATTAAACAAATTAGTCTTAAACATCTTAAATGAGTCCACAGACCTCGGTGAGAGTGGAAGAGAGTTCCAGAGCCTTGGAGCTACAGACGAAAAGGCGCTGTCTCCTTTGGTTTTCAGTCTGGTTTTGGGAACTGAAAGCAGACCTTGGTCAGAGGACCTGAGAGACCTAGCAGGAGAAATCCACTAATGTAGGTAGGAGTCTGTTCATGCAGGGCTCTCCAAGTCAGGACAAGGATCTTGTAGTGAATCCTAAACTCAACTGGAAGCCAATGAGCTTTCGGAGCTGATTGGGGAGAATATACTCTCGGCTTCCTCACTAGGGCAGCTGTCCTCACAACCTGGACTCAGAAAAGCGTAGGACAACAAATATGAATACAGGTATGGGGGGAAACCTCAGTGCCATTCTCCAGGTCCTGCTGGGGGATCCCAAAGCACTTCCTGGTCAGAGATGATGTATAATCCCAACAGCGAGTTCTGAGTCTGCTCTATGGTTTCCTCCTAGTGGAACATGCCTGGAAAACCTCCAGAGGCAGGCAACCTTGAATCATCCTAATTTGACACCTGAACCACCTTCAGATACAGAGGAGAGGTGGCTCTCCTTCAAGCTCTTTCCAACTTTCTTATGGAGAAAGCTCATTTTATCCACTTGCAAGCTGAATCTTGTATTTCTGGTCATGTTCCAAATCTCATGCCCATAAGTCAGGGTTGGAAAGGAAACTAGCGTCTCTCAGCCATCAGACCTCATACGTACAGACAAAGCCCCGATACATCAGTCCATTTCCTGCCTTAGCCTACGATCACCTCGAACCAAACACCAATATAGTTGAACTCCTCTGCTTGAGGCAGGGACCCTGAGAAAATGGTCCATCTTTTTTAGTCAAGAACCAACCAACCATTCAGTCTATGAATCACTAAATCCCAACTTTTAAACCACGATACCGGCGTAGACTTTCATACGTTCACTGATACGGTCTTGATATTACCTCGCTTGGAAGCTAAAGTGTGTAACTCCTATGTCATCTTGGTTCTTTAAGAATGCTCCCAGGCTCAGTTTGAAGTATGTTGTGAAAATGGACTTTAGTTGACTTACCTGGCAAAAGACGTCTACCCAGGTTTCTAAAGAAAGTCTACACATATGTTGTTTCCTTGCTAAAAAGCAGCTACTCCATTTTTTTGGGTGACTGATTAAAGGAAGTTTATCAAAAATATTGTTGATTTATGAAATTCATAGAGATACTGCATTACCACTCTGACAAACATAAAAAACAACTCTTTGGCTACTTGTTGTACACCCATAAGCTTTGGCCTCACTTCACAGATGTCCTGAAAGGACAGCAGACATGAGGGTTGTTAATGAGCATCATGTCCAGCTCAGCTGCTTATCTGGACTCCTCTGGCCAAATCAAATCTCTCTTCCTAAAGCTGGCGTTAGATTTTGTTTATTTTTTGTTAAACAATCTGGTTCTCTTATTTCTCTTCTAATGCATTTCGATTCTAATCAGAAACATTCGATATCTGCTTCAGCGCTGCGTTGTTATCTATACTAGTGAAAGTGGCAATTACCTTTGGGGAAAATAAATATTAGGCAATGTAATTTTGAATGTAAGTACAAAAAAAGCTCTTCCTTATGTTACTACATTATCATGTTTTGTCTTTATTTCCTTGCTTCCATTTTTCTGTCTTTTTCAGCCTCTAACCCTTTTCTGGATTCTCTTTTTAAAACTTTATTTTCCCCAATCACTCACTCAGTCCCTCTTCAATAGACTTGCAATTTCATCCAGACAGCCAGTAAAGAATCCAATTAGTTTGCTATCCTCAATCATAACATCTTCACTCGGGTTGAAACAAACTTGGACAGACATGCCTTTACCGCCTTGCCACCTAATTAAGAGACAATAATTTATTGCATTCCAAATGGGGAAAGGGCTTTTGTACTCTCGACTAATTGGGAAAATATATAAGAGAGACAAGAGAGGGGAGCAACCAAGCAACTACAAAAGATAAAGGCATGAAATAAAAGGTACATTGGCGGGTGTTAGCTAGGTGTTTGAGCCCATGCTGGGAGGAACTGCAATTTCTATCCTGGGTAACAAAAGTCTGAGTTTTTGGTTTGAAGCAGGACTGGTTTGTGCAGGTCGTCTGAGGACATACGTGATTCAGCAGTTTGTTTACATTTCAGAGCAGCTTAATCAAGGATTATCTGAACTAAAATGACGCAAAATCGAACTGTGATTGCATGCGTTTGGGTGCATTGTGAGAACTGACATGGGTGTTGGAGTAACATGTCTCTCGCTCTCCTTTTAAAAAGTACATTTTAAATGTATGCCACTGTGGTAAGAGTTGAAAATCTAAAATATTTTCTACATCAAAATGTAAAGAAAATGTTCTAAATGTGTTTAAAGTAAAGGAAAGTAGATTTTCCATGAATTTATAGACTTATGTATTAAAACATAGAACACATATTTGGGCCTTGCATGATGTCTGAATTTCATACACATTTAGACATTTCTGGTTTTGTTTTTGCTAGTGGGTCTTTGTGTACTACATCAAAGTCCTAACCATTTGTGGTAGTTTGGCTTTTTTGAACCACTTGTCTTATTCAGTCCTCAGAACTATGTTAATTCAGTCTGTTTTAGCGCCTGCTTAAGAAGAAGCCGTCAGTGTCCTGCAACTAACTGAAAACTTACAGCAAGCTGCTCGCCTCAGGCAGCAATGTGTCAGCGTGTGATCACGGGCTGCACGCTCGATAACGCAACGTAACGAGCCCAAACACGCTTGCAGATTGGTGCTTTCGTGGTACCGATCGCGGTCCTAATCGTGCAGCACGTCAGACATAGACCTGCTTCACATCTTGTTGCAGCGTGCCGCAAAGAAGAACTCAAGACGCCCTGGAAGCTTGTAGACACACACACTCGCCGCACTGCTGACACACACCCGACCCCTCCGCAAAGACAAGTTGCGGAACAAACATCAGCACCAGGTTTTCCCTTGTGCACCCCTGTGTAATACCCACTAATTCACAGGATGATGACAATTGGGAACAATTTGTGAAAGGCATTCGCAAAGGAATTTCAAAAATGGCTTGAAACATTTAAGTTTGCAGTTTTCTTGCAATAGTTGCAGGGCCTTGCTCTTTTTTTTTTAACAGTGATTGTAAATATCTGAAACCATTCTCCATTTAGCTTCCTTGAATTTAAAAGTGTGAGAAATTTGAAGAACTTTTGGAAGAGGTTTGAAACTAAGAGGTGACAGAATAATGACAAAATGAGGATTTAGGAATCTTTAGTGGACAAGATGATGAAATTCACATCAACTGAGTGATCGCAGAAAGAATGAGTAATTATGTTTCCACCCTTAGGATTCAAGGTCATTCATCTAAACACAGTTGGTTATGTTTTTCCTTTAGTTACAAAAAAAAAGCATAATTTCTACAATATACAATGCTGGATATTTGTTTCTCTGGTCAGATGTGTTGTTTGTTGACGTTGCCATGGCGATTTCAGCTCTAGAGTGCTCAAAGAGGTTGGATTTAATGATATGGGGGGTTCAGACAAGTGCTGTCTTACTTTATTTTCAGCCTTCCTAAGCCTGACGAACGGCTCTGGCAGCTATAGAAGTGCTCAAAACTTTGAGTTAAACAACAACAAAAATCTAGCAATACTGATCAAAAAATAAAAACATGCAATGACAACAGAAAAGACTTTATTACATGTAGAGAGGTATTTTTATTTTACATAATACATTATTTTGTTGTATTTTTGAAGGATTTTTTGTTTGTTAGACCTTATTATATATATATATATATGCACACACATATACATAATTAATTGCAGACATTTGCATTTTTAAAGGAAGAAGACAGTTTGCCCTAAAAAGCCATTTGTTTTATTTAAAATCATTTTAGTGGGGGATAGAATCAAATAATAGACCTGAACTTTATCATTGTAAAGTCACGCTTCTACAGTTTCTGGTAAAACAATGCATTTACGTAAATTGCATTTCAGTTCAAAACAGTAGAAAAAAAAATATCCCTGGCCAACACTGGACTGACCTAAAAGTACAGAACTTTATTATTATTATTATTAAAGTACATTTTCAGGAGGATATTGTTTTTAAATGATAATAATGAAAGATTTCTATCGTGTGCTTTCATCTCCCCAGTCTTGTTTGTTCCTGCTGTAGTTCCTTTGTGTTAGCAGGGCTGTGTTTAACTGACAACCTGTCTTGTGACACTTCTGCCTAGTTTCATATGCGCGGTCCAGGATGGGTTAGATCCTCAGTTTGTCTGTCTTCAATGTAAAACTGGTCCATACAACCGACCTGGACCGTACTAGAAAGGAAGCGGGAATCACGGTCCACACAGTCGCTTACTTCTAGTTTTCGTGGTAGAAAATGGATCCAGCCCACCTTGACTGGGTAGGCTGGATCCTCCGAAGGATGCAGCCTCTGAATTTGGACGGACTGCATCGAGCTCTGACTTGTGCGTCAGAATAATCGGCGTAGCAGGAAATCTTGCAGTGTCAAATGTTCCCCTTTGATTCAAATGCAAGCTGCAATTGATTGCGGTTTTTAAAATTTATTTATTTTTCTAATTAATTGAAATCAACACGTTAAAGTCCTACCCGTAATTACGTAAGTATCCATCCATCTACATATGGTCAATATCTCACAAAAACCTTTTATTAATCGCTTTGTCTAGAAAGTGACAGCAGGTTTTTAGTGTTTGTAAAAGACATTAAAAAGGTCAAAGCAGACACTTCAATGCATCCAAGAAAAGAGAAGAGCAGAACAAACACCCTACATGCGAGATTCGATTTATTGTGTGTGAAGGAGAGAGAGAGAGAGGTGGGAGAGAAGGTGAGAGGAACATGCACATTTGTATATAAATGTGCAACTGTGTGCGAGAGCCCGTACGCGTGTGCTCTCCTGGTAGAGAGGATATGACAGGCCTGTCTGTTGTCTCCCCAGAATAATTGCTTATAGATTACCTGAGGCAAGTCCCACTGCCGACACTTAGAAACGACACGCCCAGGTGACTCCTCGAGTCATGCTCATATCCGGTCTGAGCGGGAGCTTGATTTCGTTTCCCTTGATGTGTGCGAGCTAGATCCAAGGGGATATGTTGTCTCCCTCATCTTACAGACACACACACACACACACATAGAAGCACCTCTTCTACGTCAGAGCTTTTTATCACACAAACACTCTGTACACACACACACACGCCCTTTAAATCCATCATCTGTGACTCAGCTCGGTTCTGTGTGGAAACAGCTGACGAGACTCTAACACGAACGTTCCGGGTGCACATTTGGATGACTTTGTGCGCTCCGATAAAACTAGAATCACTTCAGTGTCACCGTGTTGACAGATGTTTGTTTAGGGAGGACTTGTCCATGTCAGCTATAAGATTCTAGACCAGCGGGTGTCCAAAGTGCAGCCCGTGGACAATTTATGGCCCTCGGATTTTATTGGCTCATGACGGCAGCGATAGACTGGAATAGTAGATTTTTGTACCACCTATAATTAAAAACATTGCATTAATTTTTTTTTTTAACTAATGTGAGGTCTAAAAAAAAGCCAAACAAAGGTTATATACAATTATATTTTTATTGTTGTAGATAAATGAACTTATGACCTTTGGAGAAATTAAGGTTATTTCTGACCAAGCAAAAGAGCTAATGGCTAGTTAGAGCAGGGCTACAACCAAAATGGATTGCTAGCATCTTCGAATAACAATAAATTTAAAACAGCCAGTGGTTTAGGTGGACAATATTTTATTAAAACTCTACAAATCCCCAACAATCGCTTTTCTGGCAGAAATACAAAGATTTTGTTGCTGAAAATGTACCAGGCTGCACTGGAAGTGCTACAGCTGCTGCTGCTAACTGTGCTAGCTGATAAACATACAATTCTATGCAGAACTGACCAGTAGCGTAGCCAGAAATAGATTTTCGGCCGGGCCTAATAAAAAATGGGTGGGCCCAAAAATGTAATTGAAAATAAGTGTATTTGTAAATGTCACTTTTGTTTAAGCAGATATGTGTACATACAGTGATTCCTCGTTTATTCTGGGAGTTACGTTCTAAAAATAACCCGCAATTGCGGTGAAATCCGCCAACTATCAGTTTTATATTTTTACAATTATTCCAGAAGTTTGAAGGCTGTAAAACCCCTCACTACACACTTTATACACTTCTCTCAGACAGGCATTAACATTTTCACACTGATCTCGTTTAAACACAACCTGACCATCAGAACGGCTGAATAAATAAATCACTTCATTGATGTTTCTGATCGCGTCTGACGGACACCTGCTCGTTGCGGTAAAAAAAAAAAAAAAAAACAGCTGATGCTGAGAGCTGCTCTGTGTTTATCACTAGAGGTCTCAATTTTAGCTCGAGACGTCGGGTTAAATACGTTCATTATTTCAGGTCGGACACACAGAGAGAGAGGAAAAAGAGAGGAGCTGCAGCGCACCGTTTGGAGACATCATGCTGCTCCATGGTTCTGATTCTGCAGTCTGTCAATCAGTTAAAAACATATTTTCTACCTGTAAAAGTCTAGATTTTCATTCCCACCCTGCTGCAGAAAAGAAGCTCGTAAAGGGAAGGAGAATAATTGCGCTACTCATCCAGACTCTTGGTCAGCGCGCAAACGGGAGTCAGGGCGCACTGCGCTCCGAGATCGTCAGGACGCATGAACACTGCGCTGTAAAAAAAGTTTAAAGCATGCAAATTTGCACAAAACATTCCGTGAAAGTACAAGGCTGCAAAATGTGAACTGCAGAAGAGAGGAACCACTGTCAGAAACCGACAGAAAGATCTTTGAACAAAAAGCACATTAAACCTGTAACACAGGACAGGTCCTCCACTTTTTGTTTTTTGAAACATTTTGAAATGAACATTTGTTTTGCCATTCTTAAATGCTTTGGTTGACACTACAAGTCACAGCAGCAGACGCACAGTTGCGCTGTTACCGTAGCTCGTCTGGAGAGTTCCGAAATTATTCAAAATAGCCAATGAGAGCAAAACTTACAAATGATGTAATAGTTATGAAATCACCACAACACAATCATGCTGTTGATGTCAAATTTACTCTGTTCTATTTCATTTCATGATGACTTAAATGAGATCCCTCAAAAATGAAACAAATATATATAATTTTGTTGAGGAAGTCATTTGATTGGGTGGGCCCAGGTACACAGTGGGTGGGCCCAGGCCCGCCCAGGCCCACCCGTAGCCACGCCCCTGGAACTGACTGTGGTGCATGGGCATAGATTTGGCATAGACGGAGGTGATGTGTCCCCACCAATATCCAGAAATCACTCAAATGTCCCCACCAATAGTTCAATCCAAGGATGCAGAAATAGCGCTGCACCCCCAGCAATAATACGTGCAGCCCAGCGGACCAGCTGCTGTGTGTGAAGTCCGCGCGGTCCAGGGTATAGCCTATTGCACCTAGTCGGATGAATCAAAATACATCCGTAAATTAATGCAGATCTGCAGTTCTTTATGTGCAAACACGTTTGTGAATTGTGACGTAAATTACACGCGATCATGTTTTAAGGTGGTGTGAATGACGTGTGGAGGCGCTTTTTGCATATTTCAGCATCAGGAGGCTGTTGTATTAAGTCTCAGCCGCTACTTTTAAAGGCATTTTATCCAATCAGTGCCCTGCAAGGGCAGACACCAGCAGAAGATCCCTGACTTTTACCTCAATGACAGAAAACACTAAACTTAAGGATTTAAACTTAACGGGGGACCCGAGGCTGTTACCCACAGAGGAGGTCTGGTGCTAGGATTCTGTCCTGGTCAAAACCCCTCTAAAATGTTCCGGGAACCAGCTACCAGGACCCAGAACTAGGACCGGGGGACCCGAGGCTCTTACCTATGGAGGAGGTCTGGTTCATCCTGTTCAAAACCCCCTCTCAAATGCTCCTGGAACCCACTATGGACCCAGGACCAGGACTGCAATGCTCACTGCTTCAACAATGCCTCCCTATGAGGGGTTTATCATCTTCATGCAGAGACTACAAAGGGTCCTTGTCATTATGCTGATTAAAATAACACTTTTTTTTTTTTACAATAATGACAAAGAAGAAAATCAGCTTGGTGGTAAAGTGGCAAATTAAGATCTCTTGCTTGAGTGTTTATTGATTTGATAGTAAATTATGTCCTCTTCCCAAGTGCTTTCCCCATGACTGACTGGGCTACAAAAACCTGATTTAAACTGAAATAAAGAACATTTTTGGGAGGTTACACACCATTCCTCTCCCGAACAATCTTTTTTTTCCCTTAAAAGTGGTGGAATAATTGCAACAAATGGACGAGGTTATTTTATATCAATTTCCTCGAAAAAAATAAAAAATTTTTAAAGCCAAAGCTAAAAAAAAAATCAGAGGTATATTGCACACTTAATGTAACTGTATTTATACTTTACACTGGTACTGTGCTCATTATGAATTAATGCTGAACAAACAAGATTTACACTGCATTTTGGGCTGAAACAAGTCACTGAGTTGTTCAAATGTAGATTTTAAAAATCCTCGAGGTTTCACAGAAATAGTCATTAGAACGATATCAGCACAACCGAGGAGCCACGTCAGCAACTTCACTGAAACGACTGATGGATTTGTAAAAAAAAAACAATTATTCAGATTCAAGATATTCATCTTTGCCATCCTTTACAAATGACACATCTTTGATTTTTTTTTTTCAATGGCTAAACTTGCATGAGTTTTGTGAGGATGTTTTAAAAATATCTCAGTGCAGCTTAGGAAGGCAATGCACTCCACAATTCAACCTAACTAATGCATTTGTTAAACATTTCAATCTATGGACCTGGATGGGTGGGCCGGCGATCTCCCTGCCCTGGGTGGTTTTTGGGGAACGTGGGTGCTTATCGGGGCCAGCGGGGGAGCTGGCTCCCTGGGAGGGCTTGTCCCCCCCAGTCTTGCCTCTCCATCCCTGGACTTTTCCCTCCTTCTGCTCCGTCACATCACCACTCACACAGGACTTTGGGTTACAGGTACGTCACGGGTGTGGAATACCATCTCTGCAGTCCTGTGGCCCAATTTTAATGCACAATTTAAACATTTCCACTCATGACACTCTCACAATACTCATCTAGAGTCTTTGGAGAGATTACACCCAGTAATACCCGGGGGGGAGGGAGGTTTAGCCGGCTAACCTCTCCTCCGGTGTCATTACCCATCTCCACGCATTTAGACACTTAGGATCCAGGGCGGGGATGGCGTGCCGCCCCCCACCTTTTTTTAAAAGCATCTTACTACAACACGCATCAACACCACATTGGAGCAGGCGGGGGGAGACTTGGGGTCTTCCTACACCCCTGTTCTCTGCTCGCTGCCTGGGGCTCGTAGTGGAACAGGACGTCTGGTCGGGGTCTGCGGCGGGGGGCTGCTCGGCTGCTGCTGTGTGCGCGGTGGTCTGCTTATCCCCACTTCTGTAAGGGAGGGACCATCTTCTGGATCTCAGGGCCGGCTTCACCCTTAGGGAGCCGATTCCTGGTCCTGGGAACATAAAGTGTGCATGGGGAGTGAGAGTGGGTGTATAGCGTCTATTGTGTGTCTTGGTATGATTGCAGGGATGTGTGTGCGCACATATGAGGGAGGGAGAGTGATTGTGTCTGTGTGTGACTGTTTTTCTGTCAGGTCTGGTCTCCCCCCCGTCTGAGACATGCTAGGCCCTCCTCTGTAGAGACTGTCCTCCATGGCTGCGCCTCGGCATTGGGTGGTGCCTTTCTCCGCTGGCGTATTGGGGTGTCTCGGGGTCTGGGGCTGGGTGCTGGGGGCGTCTGCCTGCTCTTCCTCCTGTAGCTGCCTGGTGGGATCTGGGCCCCCGGGTGCGGTCGGGCCTCTGCTGGGGCCGGTTCGCTCCTGGGTCTCGGGTCTATGGTTCCGGCTGGATCTGCCCTGGATGGCCGGCTGCAGGCGGTGCCTGTGAGCCCCTCATCGCGACCCCCGGGGGCTCTAGCGCGGCGACTGCCAGGTGACCCACACGGGGTGAGCCTCTGCGCTCTCTGGGGGAGAGTTTAGCGACTGCCCTGGCATTTCAGTCTATCCAATGAACCATTCCACTTTTCAACCTTTTCAATGAAATCATTGCACATTCCAATCTATTCAATAGAAGCATTCCATATTTCAATCTATTCAATGAATTCCACATTTCAATCTATTCAATGCATTTTCTTAGAGAAATGTTTAATCCTGAAAAACCTGCATACAGCTTTTTCAGTCAAGTGTCTTCATCTTTCATGACAGTACCTCCCATTGACAACTTTCAAGATGAAAAACCTAATATTATTGCTTTTCAAACCAATTTTATGTTATTAGTATTTTGGTTGGTATTAAGTACTTACTTTATAGATATATTTATAAACAGTAATATGGCAAGGAATAGATGTAAGAGTTCCAGAAATGCAGAATATGCAGAGCAGACTCTAAAAGCAGGCAGGCGTAGGCGATAATAAACCTTTTAAACTGACAAAACAAAAAGGCGTTGCAAGGGCAGGATGTTCAAAAGAAAAACAACAACAAACAAACTGGTGACAAACACACCATAGATGGGACTGAAGATAAGAAGACAATCTGGCAATGACTAAACTCCTCAAGGTAATACAATTAAAGATGGTAATAAAGTTCTATTAAGTGTGCTAATAATACATTAGACTTAACAAGTAAACCTAATGAAATGCACAGGAGGAAATTTAAAGCCTAGCATTCCTTGAACAAATGCATATCACCTACTGCCTTAACATGACCTTATTTGGAGAAATGATTGCCATGTTGGTCAAATTGGGAAAATAATGTTTTCAACAATTTGACACAAAATCTCCCACAAACTGTTACCACTCAAAGAAAGACTCTCAGCAACAGCATCACCTTGTAAAACCAGGTCTGTAAAGTTGACTGAGTTTTAACATTCCTGGGTTTGTCCATTGGCAACAAGTAGACAGAGATTTGATGAGGAACGGATACAGCAAAGGAGGTGGATTAGCAGTACTTTTTAACAGACCATGTAGTCCAGGACATGCTACTGAGAAATATTATCGCTGCAGCCCAGATATTCAACTGCTAGCTTAATTCAAACAGAATGTTATCAGTCTATATATCCACAGTAATACCACAACGATCCTTCCTGCCCTCAGCTTGAAGAACCCACAATTACTTTTTTGACAAAACTTAAACATGTATTTTCCCTCTGGGATTAATAGTCTTTTTAAATGATTGAACCATTAGCTGCGGCAGTGAGACAATGAGACATTTTGGCAAACATGGCCGACTGTTTGGAAATGGTAGACTTAAAATACAAAATTCAAAAACAGTCAGTTAGCATTAAATGTATTATGTTTGGGATGACACTCAGTTACTAGCGAAAAAACTTTGAATTTATTAGACTGACTTTTTGCTTGACGTCAATAAAATGTGTCCACCATCTTGAATTTAGTTGACCAAAAGCCTATTAGCTGTACTGTAAATGTACCCCAATGAATCCCTTGAGAGTTTAAATGCAATAAATACAAATATATATATATATATTTTTTTTTTACTGTAAGTTTAAATATACATAAATGATATTGCAACCAAATGAGAAATGAAATATTCAGAGGGCTTGTTCAAGGCTTCTCTAGGTTTTAAAATCGACTTTAAGGCAAATGGAGGAGATGAACCAATGCTTTAGTTGATACATTTTAGTTTAACAATTTGGAATTTGTGTACATCTCATAAAATATTTAATATATATTGATTTAGATTACAGATTATCAAACACAAAAACAGGAAATACATCCCATCAGCTGAATACATTTGAGAAAAACTGCATAGTAAAGCAATTAGAGCCTTAAAATTATCATCATGATCTGTTATTGTACTATAATCAATATATTAAAAGTACCGGTACCACAATATCAATAAAATATGTTGCCCCCCAAGAGATAAATGGAAATGATTGAAATGTGAATTGTTTTTGTTGTTATTGTAGAAGTTAAAAGGTTAATTTAACACCTTTAGTAAGAGACAGGTCTGAGTTCCTTTCTAATCAGGAAACAATCCTTTAGGAGAAAACGGCAACGATACATTTTTTGTATGTGAAGATAGAGAAAACAGACTGTACTGGTCCCAAGTTTGTTATACAAGTATAGTGATCATTTTTGTTTTTGTCCCTCCATGGATGCTGTAGTATTGTGCAGTCCCGCGATGATGTCATCGACACACCGTTCGGACAGTTAACGTAAAGACTGGTTGGAGAGCTGGAGGAGTTCCTCGTATATAAAGCTTGTCTGCTCTTCTAGGTTCGTATGTCAATGATAAGTGAGTAATAGGAGTGATTTAGTTGGCCCATATTTGAGGTTAAATGCTGTTATTTGAAGAGTGCTATCTCTGTTTAGACCTAAGCTACAGCTAACTGCTATGTGCATGTGTCTGAGGCCATGGTTCTTGACCGTAAAAAAGTGGAATGCTCTCTCCGGGTTGGGGATGAGTTCCCACTCTGGTAACGAGATGTGGACCATAACCGGAAGAACAAGATCCCGGATACAAGAGGTCAAAACTAGTTTCCTTCGTAGGGTGGCTTGGCTCAGCCTTGGAGATAAGGTGAGGAGTGCCATCATTTGGGGGATCTCGGATTAGAGTTCCTCCACATTGAAAGTAGTCAGCTGAGACGGTTTGGGCAGCTGATTAGAATGACTCCTGGGCGCCTCCCTTTGGACGTTTTCCAAACTTGTCCCACTGGAAGGAGGCATCCAGGAAGACCCAGGACTTGCTGGAGGGATTATGTATCCTTTCTGGCCTGGGAACGCCTTGGGGTCATGATTTCATTCATGAAACACAAACACATCCAGATCCCCAATGCTCATAAAGCAGTGTGTATTCTCAAATCCATGTTCATGTCTTCCACCTGTTCTGCTGGAATACGAAGCGTTAAAGCAGACTGCATCCTGTCCTCCTTTCTCTCTGCCTGAATCCATGCTGGTGACTTTAGAAGAGAACTGAACCAACTCCTAGACCTGAAGTAGTGTCCTGGTCGACACTCCTAAGTGACATCAGTTTTTTTCTGAAACTACAAGGACTGCCACAGCCTGGACGACAGAAAGCCTTCACCAGCTAAATAGCTCACAATGTTTTAATATTTAACAGAAATGTGGTTAATTAAGATTGTACCCTTTTTCTACAAACATTGCATTTAAATGTATTTCTTGGCCAATAATTAAATTAATACTGATGGAAATATACTATATGTATTAAAAAAAGTAGTATATCTGAGTGCAGTTTGCAACTTTGACCAGCAGAGGGCAATACACACACTAAAATGGAGCTTTTCCACTACATCCTCCATTTCCACTGTAATGTAGTGCAGCTTTGAGTAAATCTGTTTTTTTTTACTGCAAAACTTTAATGGAGCTGAAACTGTACGCATGTCCTCAAGTGTGTGTGTGTGTGTGTGTGTGTGTGTGTGTGTGTGTGTGTGTGTGTAAATATGCATGCATGTGTGTGTGTCATAGTACTAAGCTTCAACCCTCTCTAGCTCCCCGAGAGCTGGAAGCTGTGCCTGACATTCACAAACAATAGCCACGCTCCACAATGCAAACACGATGCCTGGGATCACTTCCCTGTCCCCGTGTGCAACAGCTTGTAGGGATTTTGCTCTTCCACCCACCCACTGCTTCCAGCCTCAGCATAAGACAAGGTGTGAATTTATGCAAAACACGCCAATTGAACTAGAATTTAACCAGGTTGTTTCACATTCAAAAGCACCTTTATATATATATATCTATATATATATATATATATATATATATATATATATATATATATATATATATATATATATATATATATATATATATCTCACCCTTAAATCAGAGGAGTTACTGCAACAGCTTGTGGGAGCTTTCTTTTTTTTCGTGTGTGGAAATCCCTGCTTTCACCGGAGGACGATTTGTAGCTTAGTGCATTTTGGGTTGCAGCACAAACATCCTAGGGGTATTGTTTGAGTCAAACATTAGTTTAGCAATTTAATGGGTCAACTGCACACCAGGGGAAGGGCATAAATAGTCTGCTAACACCCTGCATAGTAATGCACCTTTGACTAGTTCGTGCATCTTTTACCTTTTTTTAATATGTTGAACAGGCTTCCTAATAGCCGTCAAGCAGGATTAAAGCGGTTCCCGAGGGGGTTGGAAAACACGAGTCTGAGTTTTGAATCGGGTGAGTCACAGTGTGTTTGGGGTTAAAAGAGCGCCGTGGACGGTTATTTGTAGTGATAGTATAATTCTGCGAAGGAATTGCGGCTCAAAGCGGGATGGACGTGGTCTTCTAGTTCGTTTTCCTCAAAGCTGTACGGAAATCTCTGCCGACAGACCCCAAGCGTTGACTGGTGAGTCTGAGTGAATGCTCCCAACTTGAATTAGATTTGCTGTGTCGCTGAACATACGCAGGCACTCCGTCGGCAGCCTTCATTCTTCAGGAACGTGAAGGTATGCAAACACAAGCGTTCACGTCATACCGCTTTAAATCACGGCTGCCTCCCAATCCGCCTAAAACAAAGGATTGTAGCCTCTAACGAAAGTACTCCTTCATTGTAATAACTCCTACATCACGCTCGTATGTCTTTAAATAGCCACAAATAACAGTTACAGAAAAATACTTGCCGAAATGTCTCTTAACGCTACCTTTAATGCCTTTTCTGTTTTGCTTTAAAATTATTTCAGCTGTGGATGTTTTCTGGAGATCTAAATAAAAAAGTCCACAAAAACCACACAATTTAATGTAATTCTCTACGTAATCCATCTACAACTGTTGTAGTCAGCCCAATTCAAGATGGCCGTCATAGCCATTTGCCATTAGCGAACAGAAAAATGGCTGAAACTATCATAAAAAATCTTATAGATCTGCATGAGGGAATTTTCAAGAATGAGGCCATCACTTCACAATGCAAGATGATCTTTTTGTCTCTCCACACCTCTGTATATTAAATAAAAATTTAGATTTTTCTGGCGTGTTTACACCTCATGTCCAGGAACACGGCACTTTCATTATCAGAAAAAATACAAGTCAAGATTTTTAAAACATTTTCCCTAACTTTTCTACATTTGATGCATGCTGTCTTGATTTTGCCGCCATTAAACTTTACTATATTAGAAAATGGCTAAAAACATAGGAAACTATATTGTATCAATAAAAAAAAAAGAAAGGTTTGGGACAATTTTAGCCAAACTATGAAAGTTTTTTTGTTTGTATTTTGATATGTAGTTAGAATGGCAAATTGACTACTAGTGGTACAGCATTGGAAATGATGTGGTATTTTCTAAAATAATGTAAATTGAGAAATTTTCATATACATAGAATACAACCAGGGAAAATCTAAAGAACTTAGGTCTGTGATGAGGTTGAACTCTGACGCTGGCAGATTGACATCTCTGCCCTTTAAACCTTCTTACATCAACTAGAACATTAATGAATGCAGGAATCAACAAACGTCTAAGCTTGGGGTTCCACAGATCTACTATTAGATTGTACAGTAGATAATCATATTGTTTTAAGGCATAATGGCTCCCTTGGGCACCAACCTTCTCTCATGTTCCCTCCATTGACAACGTGAGATTTCTTGTGCAGGATCCCCTGCTTGGTCCACTCATTGGTCAGATCTGTCCTGTTCAAAGATGGCAGCGGATCCCATGGTGCAGGTCAAGGATGCAGAGAACTGTATAACAATAGTAATAATAATAATGGATTAGATTTATATAGAGAATTTCAAAGCACATAAATCTCTTTACACAGAGATGAGAACAAAGAAAATTAAACAAGACCTTCCGATAACTGACGCACAAAGAAAACCTCAGCAGTGATAGAAACCATGGGGAGGCCAACAGTAGGATCCGACAAGGAATGAATGAGAACTACAGCAATGCTAAGGAGGAGGATTACTGAGTGACAGCAGCTGCACTGATTAGCTGAGAGAAACCAGGTGAGTGGTCAACTGAAGAACTAAAGGGCAGCGAGCTGAACTGAACATCTGAAACAAAGAAAAGCATGACCAAGAGGGAGCGAGCATGGAAGGATGCATGAATAGACTTTACTAATTCCAGCAACAAAAATAGAAGAATCAAATGTAGAGAAGTGCAAATCAAAGAGATCAGTTGACAACAAGATATACAGACAGGGCAAAAAAAAACTTTTGAGGATGTGATCAGCCACCAAGAACAATAAACTTCAAGATTTAATCAAAATCTGTAGGAGCTTAGCACGTTATACAAAAATGATCAAAAACACGCTACAGAAACAGAGGTTATTGCAGTCAGAGGGGTCTGGTTTTGTTATAAACTGTGATGGCTTTTGTTAGGACACTTTCTGTAGCAGTAGTTATGATAACACAGTTGTAGCATTAAAAAAACTCAACACTACGATGTACAATGAGTCTATAATGGTAGAAAAATGGATGAGAAAGCTCATCGTTGTACAGCTTTGTCAACATGTTTTATAATGACCCAATTTTATTTGGTCTTATAGGTGTTTTACTGGACAACTAATATGAATCCAACTGGAAACCCCCCCAAAAACCCACCTGGGTCCCATCTTTAAATATTTAAATGGTACAAAAGTATTCAGGCACTAGCACTTACAAATGATGCCTTCTAATAATCAACCTAGTTTGGTAAGGGAATGTTTAAGTTAACCTTAATAACTTAATGTTTAAAAGGATAGTTGTTTTCAGTTGACAACTAAACAAGTAATCAAGACTCTGGTCAGAAAGCTTTGAAAAGTGACAATCAAAAACAACAAAAAATACTTTTTTTTTTTAACCGAGTGAGAAATGTCAATTAATTTAGGGGCAAATTTACTTGGTGCCATTTTTATTGAAATAAAACGTCATTGGGTTGCATCTGAACCAAATGTCTAACTTTACTGGCTGTTTATCATTTGTTTAAGGTGTGGTTTACCAAAAAACAACAACATTTTTTTCATGTTTTTCTGATTAATATTGGTCACTCTGAGCTTTTCATGCTGGCTGGACATGACAACAGTCTTCTACATGGGTCTCCAGCGATTTCCCCCAAAATATTTTCAGGTTGAAACGCTAGGATGTACGTCACTCTGCGAATTGACCAACAAAATCTTAAGCGATGCAATCTTGACTCACGTTATGCGACACGTAATGTTCATGTATAGAAACAGAACAAAATCTTAACAACTGAGCTGTAGCATAGCGGTCTAAGACACCACCTCTGATGTGGGAGACCTGGGTTTGAGTCCCAGGCATGGCATGTGTCAGTTTTAAAATTTTCTTATAGGAATGGGGTTTTCTTAAACTGAGGAGGAGAAAGCCTCTTGGAGCAGCAGTAGGGTAAGTTCGTAACATATTTTTGCTATTGCGATATTAGCAGTTATTCTGAGGTAATTGTGGTTAGCCACACATGCTAATGTTAACATAGCAACTCCCAAGTCCTACGATCTGCTTTCTCCTCCGTTCGGGTGTCACAGCAGAACTTTCTGCTCTTTTACATGTACATTCTGAAACATACATTGACAAATGCTGAGGAAGCACTTTCTCTAATATTTCTCCTTCGCCCTCGGATTTGGAATCAAAAACGTAAGGCCAATCAGATGCAAGGGTTGTGCATATCATTATTAAAGTTAATTTGAGTTTTTGTGGGCAAAAGACACGTTTATCATTAGCAAGTAAGATTTTATGTAGTATGGATGAGGAATTAGCAAAAAAGTCATTAGGACAGAAAACTAAATGAGGTGACCCTAACATAGAACCCTGCGGAACACCGTTAATGAAGGATTTACATAAGGACTTGGGGTATTTCATGTAAATTTTGAGTTGCTCCATTTAAACATTGTGTGTGTGTGAACTGTCATTGTTAAGACTGCATTAATAGCTAGGGCAGTTATTTTTAAGATTAGAAACACTTTAATCTTGCAGCATTCTCTTTGATTGAACATTTAGACTATGTTACCTGTACAACTTGGTCACAATTAAACTTAATTTACTTTTATTTCGTAACATTGGAAGGCTTCACACAGGTGCTTACAACAGGTAGTACATTAATTATTAAAAATCTTTCCACAGAAACCAACTTTATGACATTTCAACCTTCGTTTTGACTTAGTAACCTACTGTTTTTGACTTTGGCTTAATGCTACCCTTAATTCAAAAAGCTGAAATGAGTCTGCTTTCATGCGTCAGAGATTCTATAAAAGAAAAGTCCGACCAGCAGGTAAGTGTAATCTAAGGTCAAGTGAAAAAGCACATTAGCACTTTCTGTTAAACATTCTTATGATCAGAAGAAATTGTTTTCTGGCTCAGAAACGAATTAATTGAAACGAAGGTCCGTCATTAATAATAAAAAAAAGAAAAGAAAATCGCTGACAACAACAATGCCTGTTGACATTACATAAGAATGCAATTAACACTTGGTGATCCCATCTGCTACAGTTGGAGCACCGTGGCAAATACCTGCCTCCATCAGCAGGTTCTCAGCCATTAAAATGTGTAAAAGAACAGCCCATTCATCACGCATGGTTGTATATCCAGACATAAAGCACATTTACACATACGTGCCACTATCAGTCCCTGCCTTCAGATTTATTGTACAGTTTCCACAATTTATTTTTGCCCTGTGAAAAGAAAATGTGAAAGTATCCGTCTCGGCGTCTTACGTCAGACCGTACATCTTCTCATCCTTGGAGACGTTACTGTGGGGACAAAGGCTGTGGAAGGAATGCAGGCTGATGATGTATTACTGAGTCAGTGTGTTTGGAGGTAGATGTGATGCCCTTATATGCAATGCTCTGTTAAAGTAATGAAATCATTGCCCAGGTGGATTGTTGCTTTAGGCGTATAGCTCGAAGCGCCGCGAAAGTGCATTTCAAGAATGATTCGAGAATTTTGGAAGCATTATGGGTCGAGCGATGCAAGAAATAGTAATCTGTGTAATGACTGTGATGGTGTTACAGGAGGGAACGAAGATAAACTGCAAGAAAAAGAAGAAAATGTGATGAACAAGACAAAGAATCGGTCTAGATTTCGACGAATTCCAAAACTTTGCTTAAAATAAACCTCTCTTTTCCGATACAAAACTGATTGTGATAAATATGATAATGGAGAAAGTTTTGAGCTCATCTCAGTGCAAATTTGCCTTCATCCCAAATCTGAACTCTCAAAAGTACTTGCAAGTTCATAAAGTAAAAGGTGGAATACATTTCCTTGTCCACACGTTCCCCAGCTTAAAAAAAAAACATTCAAACGTACGGCTCTCGCCTTTTCAGCATGAGCGAGAGCCGTCTCCTGCAGACTGCCAGAGCTCCAGGTGAGGCACTTCAAAGAACTGAAAGAACAAGGTAGGCTGGGATTGAAACAGGGAGAATCAGCGTCTCTGTATTAATCAGCTGAGCGCATGAAACGGCACAGCATGTGCGTACAGCCCAAAATAATAGCACTGATGGTAATTATAATAATAAAAAAGCGTATTAAAAATGAGGGATTTGTGTCCCCTTACGGATACCTTGCAGCTAGTAAAACCTGCCAGAATTTATTAGGACAATATTAAGAGTGTTGAGGCAGGCAATATGACAGTTTAGGGAAATCAAAAGAAAAAAATGAGAATGTGGCCTCACTTTGGACTGTTTTGAAGGAAAGCATCTAGCCACATCTCTGATGGTGCTGTGAGAACTGGAACCTATATTATAGCACAGGTGTTATTGTGCCATGTCAAACCATTGGATATTTTTGCTTGAGAGCAAAAAGATCTTAAAAAAGAAGGGTGTGGTAATGAAGGTATGCAAGCTTGTCGAACGCAAAACTCTTCTTCCAATTAAAACTGGAAAATTGTGATGTTTATCAACCCTTCATAAAATGTGTAACTCCACTGTGTGTGGGTCAGATTGCAATGAAAATTCATATTTCACAGTAAACGCTCTAAAACTGCAGAATTACGTTTTCGTTTATCATTTCAAGGCATTTTTTTTTATTAATTGGTACACAGTCAGAAATAAAAGGACAAGAATTGTACCTTTTTTGTCACTGGGGTGGTACCCTCAAAAGTACAGTTTTGTACCTTTAACTGCAGGGCTGTATCCTAAGGGGTACAAATATGTACCCCTTAGGATACATATTTGTACCCCTTAGGATACATATTTGTACCCCTTAGGATACATATTTGTACCCTTTAGAGGAACACATTTGTACCCTTTAGAGGAACACATTTGTACCCTAAGGTACAGGTTTAACTAGTAAAAGGTACAAACTACAAAGGTAAAAATTTGTACCCCCAGTTAAGGTACAAAATTGTACCTTTTGAGGATACCATTTTGAACCTTAACTGGGGGTACAAATTTTTAACCTTGTAGTTTGTACCTTTTACTAGTCACACCTGTACCTTAGGGTACATATTTGTACCCCTTAGTGGACACATATGTACCCTAAGGAGTATAAATATGTACCCTAAAAGGTACATATTTGTTCCCCTTAGGATATAACCCCCAGTTAAAGGTACAAAACTGTACTTTTGAGGGTACCACCCCAGTGACAAAAAAGGTACAATTCTTGTCCTTTATTTCTGACAGTGTACCCTAAGTTTTTGATCTCTGTTGTTGACTTATTGCCAGTGATTTGAGGTCAGTCCTGATGCTCACGGACTGGTCAGTGATATGGGCAGACGTGCATAAGAAAACACAAATGCCATTAAGTGCATTACATACAGAAGTATTTGTAACATAACACAAGTGTAATCATTATCCTATTTATTTCAATTATTAGCACGTTAATAGAAAATGTTCAGAATAAAGTATCCCTCAAAATCAATGTGTGTGTATTTGTCTTTGTAGAAATGAAAAAAAGCTTATTAAATTAAATTTTATTGGGTTTAGGTAGATACAGATTATTGGCCTAATGGCTGGGGCTCTATGCTACAAAATGTAGAGTAGCAGTACCTTACTGATGCTCATCCAGAGCACCAGAATCACACAAATATTCTGCCTTTCTGCCAGAAAAGCCATGTGCTACAGTGTTAAGTAGACGAAATTCACTTTAACGTTTTTAAGACTAATTTGTTTTAGGATGGCAGCAATCCTCCTTAGTCTTGGCCCCTCGAAAACCATTAGCCAGAACGTCAATTCAGTCAACGCAAAACTGTTTAACCAAACAAGTTGTTCAGAAAGTTGTATACAACAGGTCTTTTTCTGCGTTTTCCATTTTTGATCCCTTATTCTTTATTCATCTCACTTGTGAAAAGATGTTAAAACCCTCCAGAAATACACAATTTAGTACTGAACACATTTTATCTATCAAAGGTTGCAGCTACACAAAGACAGCTGCATTGCCATCTTGAGTTTACCAACACTCCAATTAATACTACAAGTATACAACAAATGACGTTGAAGCGTGTGTTGAATGTCACATGGATGATCACCTCTAATTGGTGTCCGTTTCAAGATTTACAACGAGATGAGCATTTTAGACAGTAATTATGAATCATTGCGCTTTACGGAAAGCAATTAATGACCGGTTTGAGGCCCGATGAGTTTGGTTTGTTGCTAAATCCATATCTGCAGAAACTGCTCATCACCTGCCACCATTACGCAACGCTTATTAACAGAATTGACTTCCTTGTGTCTCACCACAGCAGAACAAGCACCTCTTCACACTCTTTGATGCTGTTGTGGACCTTTTAAATGAATGCAAGCCATGTAGATTCAAATTGGATGTGCAGTTTTATCTTCAGCTGCAAAATAAAGCAGGTGGATAATCACCAGTGCCCTACAAAAGCTAGGCCGCAGTCTCTCTAATGATCAAATCTATGTGGAGCCCATTATGCTGCTATTCTACTGAAGCTCCATCAAATATCCTGTCAGAGGCACCTGAATATTATGATTTCAGTTACTTGTTAGATGTGTTGAACACTGTAATAATGCTGAATCCGTATGTGTGTGTGTGGGCGGATGATGGGCGAGATGCAAATTCAACCGTTGCTGTCAATCAAAAACTCATGATCGGGAAACGGTAGACTACTTAGCTCATGGACACGCCGGCAGGAAGGAGATAGCTGGAGCTCGGAAGAATGTTTCTTTCAAAATAGAGGAATGTGACGGTCTTTGTGGATATGCAAAGCTTATTGGGAACTGCGCTCACTGTAGCAGCTTCAGAATATTTTAAATCTTAAAGCGCTTGGTAAACTAGGGAGATTTATGCATCAAGGGTAGGTTACAATGGCATTTGTATTTCTTTTTCCACAAAAACTGGTCCAAATGCCTAAACTGTACATTTTTCTCTTATTTTTAAGTCATTGCACATATTGTCAAGGCTACAAAGGCCCTACTTAATGTTTATGTAAATGACTTAAGACGATATTAAGAAAAACTACATAAAAACAAAAACAATACAGGAAACAAATAGACTAGCTGCTCTGAGGGTGTTTGTAGCTAAAGTCCATCGTTGAATTCTTAAGGGAAACATGGACGTCAGTGAAGGAGAAAGAGTAAAACTACTTCAATAATATTGTTAGGGCGGACGTGGCTCAGCAGGAAGCGGTCGTCCTACCCAAGGAAAGGTCGGAAGTTTAATCCCAAACCTCTCCATGTGCTGGGAGTGTCCTTGAGCAAGTTGCAGACCCGTACAATACCCAGAGTGTGATTGAAGAATGAAAACATAGAATGAAACATTAATTATTAATAAAAATACAGGTGGAATAAGAATCACAGTCTTTGTAGAAGCTACATACGGTCATTCAGTGTCCAGGGTCTAGGAATTTCAGCGCTGGCGTTCAGGCTTGGGCTACTTTTCTCAGAAATCTTGACTGAAACATGAGTGAACCTTAAGTTTTGAAAGGTTCATGGCTGAATGATGCAAAAGTGTTCAAGTTGTAACTAAGCCAAGCCAGTTGAAATCTTCAGAGTCTAAGAAAGAAGCTTAAGTGTTTCCTATATATAAAGAATACAGAAGACCATTGGTGTTTTTGAGCTTCCAACCCACAGGAAGTAACAGTGGCAGAGGCCTGTGACTTCAGCCATTGATGGTTTACCTGTACAAAGATGGCTAAAACCACTTACTATTAACAGGCATAAAAACACAAATGGCTTAACTTCCACAATTCTATTTTCTATCAGTTTAGAATGTAAATGTCCCACATTAGTGCAGCGCTTTTCAAAGTCTTGGACTATAAAGCTCTTCTTCACATTACAGTCATTCAAACGCTGATGGCAGTGAGCTACATTGTAGCCACAGAAGTGAAGCGATCAGACACAGCCACGCCCAGACCCTCTGACCCCTACCAACAGTCAATGTGGACGAAGTGTCTTTCTCAAAGATACAACGACAAAGTGACCCAGCTGTCTTTGGGATCAAACCAACAACCATCCGGTTGCTGGACGAACGCTCCACTTAATGCTGCCCCGTTGTAAACTTTAACATTTTCTAACACACATGGTGAAAATTTGCCATTAGTAAGCCTTGCCCAACTTTGGGCACCACTACATTTGATTATTGCTATTTCAAAGAAAAATGTACAAAGACAAAACCAGCTTTTAAAGAGATAACGAGTGAGAACTCTCCATCACTCCATTCCTATCTCTACCACTTAAATGCAACATAGAGTCTCGGTCATGTCTTACAAGTTCTTTAGCAAAATTTTGTAGTTTTATCAATTTAACCCAAGTCCTAGGTAAGTCCAAAGACCTGGTTGGCATGTCCAAAATCTAGAACATCATTAGTATTTTTTTAAAATCCGGAATTACTGCATCACTCAAACTTCAGGCGAGATAGATTCTCTAGTGAGTTTAACAAGGTAAGAGTTTGTCCTCCCCAAATCTTGAATGTCTGTGCAACTTTTATTGAAATCTAACCAATGCTAAAGTACTCAAACAAAGTTTGGAAACATAATTTCGGTCAATCATTTCTCACTTTCAATAACATCAACTGGTGCTGTGTTTTATATTTGAGGAATGCTTAATTAGTTAGATTTACAATAAGGTACAACTTGTAGGGACGTGGTCCCATAAAGGACATTTGACCAGACTGAAGAGGATCCACCTGTTATGGCTGCATTTGGATCTTCTTTACTCTGCTGATTGCTCCTGGTGTACAACAAATAAAGTGTAAAAATGGCCAATTTGCATTGTTTTCTTTCTTATTACTGCAGGACATATTAACCACCAAATCAACCATACACCTCCAAACAAAAGTGAAAACCAACAGGACATTTTTTAGGGCACAAATACATATCCTTTTAGGGTGCTACTCATTCTACAGATGTACAAATAGACCTAACTAACCAATGGTTTGGTCTAAAAAAGATCATATATTGTCAGATTTACAAAAAACTCTCATTAGCAGCAATGTGTTTGCCATCAACCTTGCAAAAAGAAATAAAGATAAACCTAGGTTACAACTCTCAGCAAACAATACATTAACCCAATCTTTTAAATTAACAGTCATGAAGCTAATTATCATTATCTTGATTGGTAACTTGTTTCTAACAGCAAGCGGTGCAAAGTATGAGCTGCAACTTGCAGAATTAATGCGATACATTTTGATTAGGACTTGTTTTTTTGCCGTTGTTTGAAGTCATAGCAGGTACATGTTTACACGTCTGCCACAATGTTCCACTTGAACATATTTATAACTAAGATCATGAGTACATAATGACAAGTTATGAGGTATCCGTGCTTCAAGAGGTTGTGTTCTGATTGGGAGATCAGGGTTCGATCCGAGGCCCCGGTAGGCCACACGCTTCAGAATCCGTGTGCAATTTAAAGAAATGACAATTCATCAACAGCTCTGCTAGGGATATGAAGGACGCTTGATTTTAGTCACAAAGGACTGCAGTTGGTGTGCAAACATTTCTATAAAACCTGTTTTGATTGTGTGATCAACGCTCAGTCGTTTTGCTGCTCGCTTAATGCTTGAACTTGTGTTAAGGCATCAATAAAAACCCATCACAACTCGAAGATGCCATTTATTTTTACAGCAGAAAATATAAATTCCAGTAAAAGAATCGTTGCCTTCCTGCTTTTGCTAAGACGATGGTGATGGGTTTAAAAGGAGGGCATTCTTTGACTGTAGTCTTTATCGTACCCAGTATATTTGGTTATGACAACTGGAAGTTTCTTCCAACTCAAACTTATTCAAGTTTTCCTTCAAAGAGTATCCCTTGATGCATTCCCCAGCTCTTACATTCACACCACAACTCCCTTCTTGTTCGCCTGACCCTTCCACACCACCTTCCCTCTATCCCCTAGCTCGCCTCTAAGGGATCAATTGTACAACAAACCCAATGAAGTTGTTGGCTGGGTCTGCATTTGCTCCGAGAGAACCAGTTGCTCTTAAGCTTAGCCAAAAGAAAAAGGAAAGACAGAGAAGAACAAGTACGTGTGAAAGGGGAGATGTAGCATTCAAGATATGGGCAGGCAGTAAGGAGGGGGGGGGGGCACCTTCGAGGCTGCGGCGTATTTAGCAACGAGCTTTTGACGAGGCTTGGCAAACATAGGTGCTGCATCGCGGAGTTTAAATGAAAGGCGCCAGGCGGAAATGAAAGGGGGCAAGGGATAAGATCAGGAAATACAATAAGGAGCTGTCTTGTAAACACGCCTTGATGCCAAAAACCGATAATAAAGAAGAACAAGCTGATGAAGCGGTACTTTTATTTTGCTTGACAGAGGGGTGTATCTGGATTATTATCTTTCCTGATGAGTTTAGAAAGTCTTGCTGCCGTAACGCTGACACCAACATTATTTGTTTGAGGAGCTTAACAGCTCTTTGAATTTCTCCTACACCTTTTACAATCTTTTAGAACCCCAAAAAACTTTAAACTATAATCTGATGCCCCACATTAAGAAACAAATATTATTGATTTTATTCATGAACGCTTTAAAAGGTTATCATGACAGCTAATTAGCTGTAGTTGGCCTTATACATTATGTATCCCTACCAATAGAGAACAAAAGCAAATATGGCGTATCAACAACATCCCTTTGAATACCAAGCAGCGTTACAAGAGGAAATCCTACACAGACGAATAAACAGCCTGCTTTTGAAATGATGATGTGTGAATTTCCTTTCCCCGAGGGAATGGACGTAACCGGATGGAGTACATCATGTACACCAAAGGATTCTCCGCCACGCTAATGAGTGGAGGGATGGCTGGAAACCTTTTACAGAAGGAAAACAGTCTACAGATAAAGTATACGACTTTAGAAGTTTGTTCTAATTGCATGTTGTTAATATTTATTGGGTTTCTCTCAAATCACTGGAACTCAACACAAGCCTACGATCAGGCCCTTGATTTTATTTCACTCATCAAATTGTGTTTAAATCCTTTGATTGCAAGAAATATTTACAAGTTTTATTCCTGTACACTATTATAGATATATGATCCAATAATGGATCAAAATAATTGGATGATTGGTTGCGCATTGCATCATTAATAAAGAAAATGGTGCATTTTCACCAAACGGGCCAACGGAGCGCATTTAAAAACCAACAGGTTTAGATGTCTGATTATGTAACTGAAGCATATGAAATCTGACAATTGAGTTTTGACTTTTTGGTGCGTGATTCATCTGCAGCAGCACATAAAAGTACTTTCATGCATCGATTGTCTCGCTGCTGCATCTGAAAATAATTGATGTTCCTAGAAACCACAGGTCTATTTAATTTTTCACAATGTGATGCAACGCTCACCTTTTACAACGAAAGAAACTAAGAGTTTAATTTCATATAGTTGAAGTAGAATTAAGTAGAAAATGTACAAAAGTCAAACTTGTTCAAGGACTAAATTATTTTTTAACGACAGCATACTAATAATTGTATTCATCTGAACTTTTGTGGACATAAATACATAACGGGCTGTTTTTCGTGAAGATGTTAGAAGTGTTGTTTAACTTTTCATGCATTGATATTTGAAAACCTCCACAGGCCAAACAGATTGAGCTCGCAAACTGGATGGTTACAAATACAAACCTTTGGGGTTGTGCTAAAGTGAACACAGGAATCGCATTAAGATGTGGACAAAAACAACCAAACTGATACCAATTTGTTTGGGTCATGTTGGTCCTTGATCTGATTACACCTTCAGGTCTACGTCGAAGGTTTGTGCCACACCCCTTCCTGAAGACAGGGATGTGTGTGATTTAGTTAAAAAACACTATTAGCAGCTAAGCATACGATTACAGACAAAAAAAAAAAAAAAAACGGTGGCTTGCCAACTCAGGGTTGGAAAAAAGGTCCTGCCTCAGGTGGAGGAATTTACGTATTTCGGGGTCTTGTTCATGAGTGAGAGAAGGAGGGAGCGTCTGCAGTGATGAACGCTGAACTCGTATGTCGTGGTAAAGATGGAGCTGAGCTAGAAAGCAAGGCTTTCCGTTTACCGGTCGATCTACTTCCCAATCCTCACCTATGGTCATGAGCTTTTGCTAATGACTGAAAGAAAATATTGTGAATACAAGTGGCCAAATTGGGTCTGCAGGATGGCCTGGCTCAGTCTTATGCCGCTTTCTCATTAGTATCCACTCTACTCTACTCAGCCCGGTTCAAACCTTTCACATACGGCCCACATGTGCGTTTTCGGAGCTGAGCATATACTTTTTCTCGACCCTGCTCCTCGATGGTCCGAGCGGGGCCACTCCGCCGGGCTACACGCCCACTGCGGACTGATTGGTCAGCTGAAGTCTCATGCTTACCTACAGGCTTGGCTTGCGTCTTCAGACCACGAATTATAATTTCCACGAGGTTATCCAGTGTTTTCGCCGTCTGTGTGATCCGGTAGTCCGTTCACAAATGCTTTTTGTTTATCAAGGACTGGCGCTCGTGTGTGATGTCACGGATTTCCCCCCGCCACTTTTTCGCAGCACTTTTAAGGTGCCGCCCATCTGCTCGCTCGCTTCCGCGTTCCTGAGATGACAGTGAAGAATTATCCCGGACTGAGCGGGGGCGGGCTGATACTATCAAACCGAGCGGAGCGGGTACTGATGAGAAAGCGGCATTTGACATAGAGTGAGGAGCTTGGACATCCGGGAGGGACTCGAAGTAAAAACATCACTCCTCCATATCAAGAGGAGCCAGTTGAGGTGCTTCAGGTATGTCCTGTCGTCAGGAGGCCCCCGGGTTTACCCAGGAAATGTTGGTGAAAGTACATCTCCAGGCTGGCCTGGGAATGTTTTGGGGGCCTTACCTGATAACAGGTAGGGCTGGGCACCGAAACACGGTACTAGACCGGTACTGACCAAAAGCATTCGGTAGGTACCGAAAAAACACGGTGCAGATTTTGGTACTTTTACAATAAAATGTCCTTGTAAATGAGCCGCTCCATTTCTCCACCGCTGCTCTGCTCCACATTTTACGTGAGACGCAGAGGAGAAGAGTGTCCTCACAAACAAACCGCAGCTCCTCTTCTGCCGTTCAAAACAGTTCTCCCACAAGCGTAGTGATTTTCGGGTTAAAATGTCGACAAAACTCTCAAGTTTGGCTGCATTTTGGAAAAGTAAATGGGAACAGAGCAAAATGCAACATACGCAATGAGATTTGTGCCATGAAAAACAGGAATACCAGCAATTAGTCAAAGCAATGCATTGTGTATGGAATTGACTTGCAGCTGCAGCGCCGTGTTCAGTCTTTGGACTCAAAAAAGAAGAGACCCTGAGCTTCAGGCGGTGTGTGTGGGAATACTGCGACATAAAGTTTCCAAGGTAAGCAACAAATACCGGTAGTAATAATAAAAGCACAAATATGCCATCAAAAAATGTTTTTTTTTTTTTGTTTAATTAAAAAAAACTGTAGTACTTTGTTATTTTCTCTCAGAATTATACATATAGCTACCAAAAATGTATCGTTAAGGTACCGGTATCGAAAACTAGGTATCGTTAAAGTAGTATCAAAAAAATACTTAACGGTACCCAGCCCTAGTAACAGGTGGAGGCGGGTTAGTAGGAGAGGACAGTCTGGGATTCCCTGCAACCCGGATCCAGATAAGCAGGAGGAGGCAAGGTGAGGATGTTTTAAAACATGAGGTAACAGCAAAGGTTATGATTAAAACATGTGGGTCAGGAACAGAACAGAACATGTGAAATCCTGGATAAAATAAGTTAGTGGGGAAAATAGAGATTTGAAGGGAGTAGTCATGGAAAACCGTGACAACTGGACCTACGATGATGCAGGAGCTCCAAGGCCAATAGTGGAAGAAGGCAGGGAGCTGCCCTCTTGATTAAAGTTTAGGAGTTCTCTGGTTTCTTTGGGTTCAATGATGAAATTTGAGTCTGCCTACTTAATATGCTGCCTTTCCCCCCCCCCACAGATCCCCAATCAAATTTTCCTTTTTCTGTATTCACTGTTTTTATTAGCTAGTTTAAAAGTTAGATTCAGTTCCTTATTGAACGTTCAACAAGTCCCTCCTAATAAAGTATTTTATGACTATAAGATGCTTACTTTTTGCTGCCGTCTTGAGTTATGCATATACAAATTGCACAAACAGCCTTTTCAAAATGTTTTTTTGTAATTTGAGATAATTATTAAACATTTTGCAACAGAGAAAACCAATTAAAAACATCAGCAATTTGAAAAATGCAAAACCTTGAAAAAAAGCCTGTAGCAGTGTGTCATTCCAGGGGAATTAAGGTAAACATAAATATTTCATTTATTCATGAAAAAAAAGTATTAATTTATTGCTTTGGTTGGTGGATATTCTACCAGATTATTACATCACCGCTGCTGTTTATTGCAAAGTTTGTGGGACTTACTTTTTGCAGTAAAAACTGCATCACGCAGTGATTCATGCAATCAAATGTCTTATTTTTATAGGCACACCATGTTGTGTGCTGCATAACAAAACAAAAAAAAAAAAAACACTATGCTGAGGACAACTTGTCACGCAGTCAAACTCTTTTGCCTCATAAAAGCTTTAAAAAATGTTTAGATATGTATTTTTCATAGCTCATGTAAAGCAATAAAACCAGGATTGATTTGATTTTTCCAGGATATAGATCAAGTTAAACTTTTACAGGGTGACTGATCAAAAGGATATTGTTCTGAAATACAACATAAACTCAAATCCGCGTCCGCCGAGATGTGACAGAACTGGTTAAATTGATTTGTAGGTCTCAAAGATCAGGTATTAAAGTGTGTTTGTGTGCAGAAAGTGGATCAACAGAGCAGAGGTATTTCTGAGAATGCTGGCAAAGCACAAGGAGACACAGCAGTGAAAAGCAAAGGAGCCCACGCTCAGCCGGACAGCTGGGTGTGATGCATGGAACTCATCGTAGCAGTTTTACTCAATTAATGGTGTGTTTTACCGTTAAAATACTATTAAAGCCTTCAACAAGTACACCAGCGTTTACAGCAGGGGTAGGCAACCCTCGAGTGCCACAGTCCTGCATGTTTTAGGTGTTGCTCTGCATAAACACACCTGATCTGAATCAGTGGGTGATTAACTGGCTTCTAAAGAAGCTGAGGACCTGCTGAACAGTGCGTCGAAGCAGGGAAACAATGACAACATCCTGGATAGTGGCACTCAAGGTATTGTTGGGGTGGCAATGGCTCAAGAGGTCAGAACGGTTGTCCGCCGTTTGGTAGGTTAGCATTTTGAGCCGGAGCATCCTTGGGCGTGATGCTGAACCCCGGAGAATTCCCCTTATTGGCATTGTGCAAATAGCATCCAACATCTCCTCATGGTCAAGTGCAAGTAAGTTCCCAAGGGGAACCTCTGGAACTGATCGGACAAAAGCAGAAACTTCAGGAAATGAAGGAGATGATGGACAACCCTGAGCATCTTCTACACAAGACAGTAATTCAACAACTGTGTCGTCAGTCAGAAGCTTCTAAACAGCTAGAACAGCCTACAACGAATCTTTGAAGAAACTTAAATGAGTTACGAATACATTTGATTTCCTGTTGGGATTAATAAGCACTTGTGATTTTGACGTATTACCATCGTCTGCATAGAAATGCTTGTGATGTCTTAATTGTGGGATTTAAAGAATTTCTAATACATTTTGAAGTACATTCTTTTAAAAAATGATGAATATTTTTGCCATGGCTAAAGGGTTAGATAAGGGTTAAATAAGGTAACTGCTCAAACAAAAAAGCTGTATACTGCTACAGAAATCCAACATAAGAAAATCAGTGTCTCTCCACCACACTGTATGCAGTATTTGTCTAACCAGCAGGAATCCCTACTGAGAAAATAACACAGCTGCATGAATGGCAGCAGAAGAGAATTAAGAATATACACTTTCATACACAAACTTAACTAAAAGAGGTAGTGGTGGGGATTAAACTCTCAGCAGTTTTTAAGAACGGTATTCAAAGCAACACTGTGTATGACATCCTGGTAGACCCCGTTACCAGCAAACCCTAATGTCTAATTAGCTTTTGATCCTATTTTTAATCTGCAAGACATTACATAAACATGCAATTGTGATACTTTACAGCACAGGAATGCGATGATATGTGTGGAAAAATCATATTTACCTCACTTTTATCATTAATAATTGCATCCAGGACACAATCAAGTAAACCAGCTGTTGGGCTTTACAGTTTCAGGACAGTGGGGATCCATCTGACTGACAAATATATTATTTAGGTGTAGATTACAAGTGAGATTGACAATGCGATCACAGTTAGGGGTGGGAACCAGTTCCAACAGACCAATTCCATCGAAATCTGAATCTGTATTTTCTAGGGTCCGGTCTTATAAATTATTCACTATGTACTGATAATCGCATATTGGCCTATCATGCACCTCATCCATTTTAATATATTGAGTCTTGATCCGTAAATACCTTCTGTCATGAATCCAACATAGTGTTGTGTGTTTATAATAGTGTGTATATACTGCTTAGGCTATACTGTCTATATTATATTTATATCTGGATTTATTGTTTAATGTAAGATTTTTAATTGTATTATATATTTCTCTTGCTACTTTTTTAAACAATGTTATTACACAGTTGGTCAGATCAGGGACACATTTCAGTACCAGTTGTACTCGTGCAGGTGGGTATGTGACAAATAAAACTCGTGAGTCTCTTGAATTGTACACCTCCAACTTTATCAGTTCTTAACAGTTCTCATGTTTCCGGTTTTCCCAAAAATTTGTGTCGCCAGGGATTCCCCCAGTGCTTTATTAGCCTGGTGGCCCATCGAGCTAAGCCTCAGAACCCGAGTGAGTCTGTACCAGTCCAGGATTGTCCCAGATGAAAGCTAACAGGGGCTAACAGCTGCTAACTGTGGCTAACGCTACAAAACTAAAACAAAGTGAGTTAGATCAGCTCTCTCTGGTCGGCTCTCTCTTTCTAGTTGTAGTCCGTATGACAGAAAAAGCAGAGGGTCTGGTAATGTCTGTCTGTGCTTTCTGGGGGAAACCCTGTGTGTACAATTATGTTCTCTTTGCGATGACTAAAAGGGGTGAAGATGCCGCATCTCATCATGCCCCTCCCCTGTTCGCGCTGCACCTCCAAATGCGGGGAACGGACTGTCAGACAGAAACCGAGGTATTGCTCTTTCGGACCAGTGAGAGGTGCATATAAGCCCCCGTGGCTGAAAGATTATTGACAGGGGTGGGCCTTAAAAGCCGAGGGGGGATACCCCACCACCAATCTCACCGACCCCTCCTGACAAATTGCACCCTGGTGGCTCATGGTTCAGAAAACTGCATAGAATTATCGGCAGAATTGACAATGCCATTGATAGATAAAAACTTATCACTTCCCACCCCTAATCACAATACATTTGTTATGTTTTGCAGCCCAAATGCTCTAATAGACTTCAGCTGGATTCAGAAAACAAGAGAATCTACAAACAGACCACCTCTACGTAACATGACTTTCTCAGCGCCCCACAGAGCAACACTTTACTGAACTCCAGGTGCCAGACCACCATGCATTTTTCATTTGCTTTGTCTTCCAGGATGTATAACACAGACAACGTGTCTAAATGAGATAAATATGCTGCTCTAAAGGTAATTACACATTCCCAATCGAGGTTGGGGTCACTTCCTCCATCTCTTTTTGGAAATAACCCTTCTGCTGCCCAAAAATAAGTACATACATTTTTATTTTCCCAACTTCCCTGTCCTTTTTCTCAGAGTGGCTGTCAACTCCCCAAAGTCACTTTCCCTGTCCGTCTTAAGAACGGCGTAAGCGTTTCCGCCTCATTTCCTAGGCAACCTCTGAAACAGACTCCTGTGTCAGGCCAACCTGTGCTGACAACCCCCTGCTGGAGCTCTCTCTCTCTCTCTCTCTCTCTCTCTCTCTCTCTCACACACACACACCAGTCTGAAATCCAGCAAGGCTTGGATCACCTCCCTCATTTCTCAAATCTTGATTGACTAGCTTCTGCTCACAGGCTGCCAAGCCTCCAGGGTCATTTACGCTGCACAGAGAAGAAAGGAGATGGCGAAAAGAGACAGATCAGAAAGAAAAAGCCCAATAAGGGGAATGAATTTCGGGGATTAGGGAAAGAGGAAGTCAGTCTTGTGTTTTGCTGTCAAAATTTTTTTTAAAAAGAGCTCCTCGCTTCGTGAGGCTGTAACTCTCATCTCTCCCCTCCTCACCCCACCACCTCTCTTGATTTTCTTTTTGTATTTCAAGAGGCTGCCTCTGAAACCCTGTCATTAATTTATTTCTGTGAGGCAAAGTTGGAATTCAGCTAGAAAACTAAGAGTTTGTCAACCGTGGACTCGGGGCAACGGCGAGAGATTACTTATATGGAGAGTGTGGAAGATGAAGTACTCTTATCTGTAAATTGTTGGTATCCGTTGGATCAGTTTGAAACTCTTTTTGTGCCCTTGAGAACAAAAAAAAATGCAGTGCTCCATTTGGGACAATGTTTAAGCATTTTTAACCTCGGTACATTGCCAGATAGCGATCCCTGAACTTTAAACAGTGTTGAAAAAGCTTCAATTGGACCTCAAGGACGTCCAAAGAGGAGTTGTCCTTTAACCTCGTCTACATGATCTTGTGGCTGTGTACTTGAGTTAATTGTTTTTGCTAAAGGGTAAGTCTTCACCTCTCTCTAAGCTGCGCGAACCCTAAAAGGTCCTCTGAAGGACTTGTGAAATAAATACTTGGCTATTCTAAAAAGGCCAGAAGTCACCCTTCTTTAAACCACTACTAAAGAAAGAATGGTTGGATACATGCAAAGGTTCATGAGCCTCTGAGAAGAAACTGTTTCCCTCAGCCTTATTGTCCAGGCTTTGAGGCTGCTGCCTGAAGGAAGTAGGGTGAGTGGACTGATAGGTTTGGTTCGTCGTTAAGTTCTTTGCTCTGGTTCAAAATCCCTTGATTTAAATGTCATTTATAGAATAAAGGCAGCTGCTGGTCTTGTTTTGAAATCAAATTCTGGACATCTCTTTCGCCCTCACTCTGCTCTAAATGCCAGGAGATTGTTCCCATGACGATCGTCCTGCACACCTATGATCGCACCAGGCCATGTCCTGATACAACTCTCTCAGATTGAGGGGCGGAACAACGATGACCTTGACTGAGTTTCAAAAATAGTAGAATTTTGGAGCACCAAAAGAGGCAGACAGATGCTTTTTAAAAAAACGAACACTAATCACACTTGATCCTTCACTTGGGGAAGTAATTTCTCCACTTTTGGCCTATCCCTAAGGAGCAGACTGCCATTTGAACAACTTTCGGAATTCAGCATTATATTTCAACATGTGGCCTGTCAGGGTCTAAACTAGTTTTTTTTGTTGTTGTTGTTGCTTTTATTTAATTTCATGGTCAATAGGACCACATAATGTAACAGGCTTTCCCCAAACAGCTGAGTTGTAAAGACTAGTCATAAAATTGACTAAATTGAAGTAAACGTGATCCATATGCTATTTTTAAAACTGGACTAAAAACTAGAAAACTTCAACTTAAAAAAAATGAGCAAATTGGACTTTTTGTTAAAATAGTGCTTTAAAGGTTTTCTTGACCAGGTAAAAAAAAAAAAAAATCATTATTTTCACTGTCTTTAAGACCCCAATTGACCCCAAAAGACTAGAAAATCCCATTAGGCCATAAAATAAGGCCAGTGCGAGGGTTCATTTACAACATTTTTTTACCCCACAAGTACTTTGAACTTGGCATTTTTGGTCCATTTTTTAAGAGTTTGGTCACCTCTTTTTTTTTTAGAAAGTCATGGATGTGACGAGATGACATCTTTCTTTCGCCTCAATTCATACAGGTTAGCAGATCGTATAAAACAACACAAAAGTGAAAAAACCTAAAGTACTATAAACAATAACACATTGATACGTAACAAAGACACGTTGATCCTACAACAATCTAACACGGGAGTTGAAGCAAAGGGGGAAGGGCAACAGGAAGCACAGCTCAGATCATGACCGGCTCATCCAGGACCATACCAGACCGACCCAAATTTACCATATAGGCCAGTCCAGCCCGGTCCACTTTCAGACCCTCAGCAGGTGCCGTTGGCGTGAGCGGCTCGGCGTGGACTTCTGTCCAGGTGGAGGGAACACGGACCGCCAGCATACATCCTGAAGCGAGGAGCTCTTGCTGGTCGATCCAGACACGCATCCTCGCACAGCACCTCGGAACGCTGGGCTGCACATATTAATGGTGGGGATGCAATGCTTATGCACCCTGGGATTGAGTTGTTGGTGGGGACACGTCACCTCCATCCACGCTAAATCTACTCCCATGACCTTCACTGTTCTCATGTTAACCCCTGATCCAACGACTCTTTTTTAGCATCTTCTTGTTGGACTTGGAGCACTTCTCATACCAAACCAGTATGAAAGATGTCAGTGTGGTGACAAGGCTTAAATTGGGCATTATTTGGAACACAGTAGCCCAAATGCACCTGAATCCCACCATCATCGTGCTGATGAAGTGAATGCCTTTGCAGACTAAAACAACATTTATGGTGCACCAGGCTGCTCGTATACAAAAGACAGCACAGCTTTCACACTTCAAGAGTAAATGTATACTCACTAGATTTGTGAAGTGTGTATGCACAGGAATGACTGACGTGCATTCCCCTTATAAATACCAATTAACCTCAAATCAAAGGCAGGCGCGCAAGTGAATTTCCACTCTTTTCATCCCACTACAAACGGACTATAAACCAACGTATTGACCTGAGAATGGTAGAAATTCCTGTACAAACAAAGAAGTGAAATGAGAGAGTGGGAGAAGTGCTGGTCAAAGAGGTAAAAGCCAAAAAGGAAGATGTATTTTTATCTCAAGATCTGTTACAAGCAGAGAATAATGGAGCAGCAAAGTGTCACAACGGTAGGTTATACAGAAAAGAGACGGCCCATGCAGCCCTTTCCAGTGCCCTTCAGCAGTGTTAGCATCATCATGTTTACTCATATTTTTACGGGCCACGGCTAATTGTTGACGCCTTATCGACCTAATTACACATCATCCACAAGATCAATTATGCAAGATGGCAACCGACTTATTCAGTGTGCATTCATCCACCTGTCAGTGGGCTTTCCTCTCTGGAGAGATGGATCTGTGGGCCTCGTCTCGAGTGCATCCATTAATCTCAGAAAGTCTGCAGTCTCTGACACGTTATAATACAGTATGTTTAACATCACATGGGCTGAGCAAGTTAGCCAGCCATACTGGCAATTGTGTTGTGGGGAAAGTAAAAAAGCATGTCAGATGTTTTTATGTTTCATATTTTCTATGCACTCTGTATGACAAACCATTAATTATGTGGACATAAATGCATCTCTTATCTACCAGGTTGGAAATGACTGCAAATTGGTTTTGTACCACTGACTATCAAATTTGAGCCTGAAAAAAATTATCCAACTCTGCCAGACATTTCCATCAGCCAGTTAGAAAACTATTTGTTAGAATTTTGTGAAACTTTTCCCCTTAAGTTTCCAGAAAGTTTCAGTGTCATATCTTTACCCATTTTAGCAAATTTACAAATTTGAGCCTAAAAAAAATGCCATTTCAGATTTTTTTCCAACCAAAATTTACTTGAATAAGTTGTTTATCGAACGCCACTGTCACTTTGTGGTGACTACTTATCCGTTTTTAAGCACACGGGAACCGCTTTCTCAAAGTGTTGGTGGGCTCTACGGCTTGTATGAGATGTTGCACCATTTTGGGGCGACCGTGGCGAAGTGGCAAGAGAGATCACCTCCGATGTTGGAAAGCGTGTCGGAGAGCGTGGGTTTAAACACCGGCCCGGCCATGTGTCGAAGTATCCTTGGACAAGATACTGAACCCCCCCAACAACTGCCTCCCGGGCGCCATTCTGAGTTGGCAGCCCACTGCTCCTCGAACAATGAGGATGGGTCAAATACAGAGATGAATTTCCCCAAGGGGATCAATAAAGCATAAACTATTATTATTACTGCAATATGAAGTCATTGCAAGAATCTAAACGGCAGCAGTCAGAAAGAAGTCCACTAAAACGGTTGCCAAATTGACCAAAACCTGGAAACGCATTTATGAGACACAATTTGATCTTGACAAGTGAATCAGGGCAGCGTCTGCTGGGATGATGATACTGTTGAAATCCTAGTCTGTTGTGGCAAAGAGGGACCTGAGCCCAAAAACAAGGCTTTCAATTTACTAGTCAACCAACAATCCAATCCTCACTAACGGTCATCAGCTTTGGATAATGACCAAATTAATGAGATTGAGAAGACAAACAGCTGAAATTAGTTTCCTCTGAAGGATGGTCGGGTTCAGCCTTAAGGCCGGAATATACTTCTCCGTGAGTACGTTTGTGCTCACACGCACACGTATTGACGTAGACATTTTTGATTTAAACTTCTCCGTTGCTGTTGTGAAGCAATTCTCCGCCAGGACAGCAGAGGGCGCATAACTTTTCTGCAGTAACGTCTCTGGTCGACCAAAGTTTGTTTACTTCAGCTTAGTAATGGCCGACAGAGCGAATTTGGATCGAGCTGGAACGGATTGATCTCGAGGAACAAACAATGTTGTTCTAAAGCAGGGGTCATCCACTAAAAACCTGCAAGGGTCACATTCATTCCTCCAGGCGTTTTTGCCTGGGTAAATGGGTAAAGATATGCTGAAATGATCAGGAAACATTAAGAACTGTAGCTAAATTGTTCGCTGAATACAATGCTATTTAATGTTGATATTTTAATGTGACGAAACAAATTCTGTCATTTGGTTTTGGAAGCTGACGGAATCCAAACATGACTTAACGAGAAAAAAAAAGTCCACATTATTTTCATGCTTGCTCGCCTACACATTCTTATACCAAGGACTTGTTTCTTTTTAATGAGTAAAAAAGATCTGGCACACATTTTTGTGCATGTGCACGACTTGCATGCAAGACACGGTGTTTCCATCTAAATGTGGTCTATCTTCCTCTGTGACTAGATTAAAGGTTATCTACTGATTACCGCCTAAAGAAGTGCTCAACTGTTTGGCATTTCTACCACCTTGTTGCATTACAACCTGTAATTTACGTAGCTATGTTTGCTCAATGTTGATATGAAAAAACACAAAGTAGGGATTTAAACTCCCCCCAAAATAGGCTGCATCAACCATAAACCCACTACACAAAAAGAACATAAGGTTAAACGCTTTCCTCTTCAAAACAATGATTACAAATGCTCATCACCTGGATAGATGTGTCTTAAGACATCCGGGGAAAACAATGGATCTTTGATAATAACGTGGACAGTACAGAATTGGAGCAAATCATATGCTGCCACTACCAGAGCAGATGGAGCAGCCGTTTACTTGACACTATGGAGATAAAGTGGCTGGGTTTTATGTGCAGAGGCTTAATGAGGTTGAATGAGGGAATTAGTGGCAGGTGTGCAGGGAGGAGAATGATGAACTGGCACAGGAGCGGATAAATGGCATGGGGTGGGGCCTATAATAAAAAAAAAACTTGACCTTTTGACTTTCTGCTAAGGTCAAAGAAAATATGAAAAGTTGAGTTAATATGGATTTGCAACGTAAAAGCTGTGACGCGCAAAGAGTTTAGGATTAAACCTGTTGTAAAACACATTACATCAACTGCATATTTGGTATTCTTATCGTTTCAGGAAGGATTTACAAGTGTAAACATCTGGACCCTTTACACTCTCTGAAATACTCAAACATTTAAACTTTCAACCCAAGAGTAAGAACTCTTACTTATTAAGAACTCTTACTCTTATTGGGGGGGGGGGGGGGGGGG
>SSNR01000057.1:1040816-1053814 GCA_006937965.1 Callopanchax toddi | reverse complement strand
AGAGTACATGTACTTAAAGTGATAATATGCAGTTTTGCTTGTTTTGGGCGCCCTCTGGTGTCCCTTTTAAATCACTGCATTAAATAAAGTAGCCCATAGTTCTTGCTTCTAAACTGCTAAATCTACCTGTTGAAATGTCTCCTCAGCCTTCATAGCTTTCTACAGGAGCGGTTATTTACTCCTTCAATGAAATCAGCTGTGTTTAAGCAGGGAGAGATTGAAAAAAAATCAGGAATCATGAGCTAAAAACACTCCGGTGCTAGCGTAACAGCTAGCCACTTTGGGTTAGCCTAACCCTCGTGAGACACGTGACTTCCTGGGTACCGTGACGGCGACGGAGATCTTGCAATCGTGGTATTCCGGATCTAATCACCAGATGGGGCTAAGTGACTTTTCATTAACTCTGTAAAGGGTCATGTTAGCACAGACTGGCTCAACGATAAGATTTAAAAATATGAAAAAGTTGCATATTATCACTTTAAAAGAAAATAGCAAATTAAAGGGGAAAAAAAATCTTGATAAACATTACAGAACAAGTGCTGCAGTGAAATCTGTTTGGATGCAAATGGATGTTACGAAATATAACCACTTGACCAGTAAACAAAAAGATCTCTTTCTAATGGAAGTTGTGTGTGTCATGCAAGCGTTCCAGTTCCTTCTGCCCGAATACGCCTTTCACGGAGCGGTGGTGCGAACCAGACATCAGCGCCAGGTTCTCCCTTGAGTACCTCAATTAAAAAGTTGGGTGCACCCCTGGTTATACAGCATAATTGTAGGTGTTTTACCCTTACATTGTCCTTGTTTTGGGGCCTATGGAGTTTTCTAGTCTTTTGCAGTCCATTTGACCCCCGGAGACATCACGAGGTTTAGCATATATACCAACTCACAAAATATCAACAACCAGACCAAAAAGCCTCTATATAAAATACTGTATGACAATTTATTGTTTAAGATGACGCTAAATTTCAGAACACCTAAAGGGCCCATATTATGCAAAATTCTTTTTCTAAAAATTTTTTAACAGTCATATCAGTCGCAAAGACTGTGTGAGACGCAAAAGTGAGAAAATATTTTCACCTTATTAATTTCCTTATTCTCATTTTTGGGAAATGTGTTTTGAGCTAAGGCTTAAAACGGGTGGTTTCTAAATCTTTCCCTTGTTGATGTCAAGAAGGGAAAAGACCACTCCTCTCTAGAGGACAAAGCCAATCATGAGCACCTTTGTCTACCTGAGCCCACCCCAGCTCTTAAAAAAAACATGGGCAGAGGGTGGGGTGTCATCCTCACAAACGTTAGCAAACAGTCATGTGGCGCTACGAGCACGACAGTTGCTTTGTAGATGGTTGCATCAATGAGCACAAAAGTATTGTTTTACTCCTTTCATCTAAGACCCTGAAGACCCACCAACGTCTCAAAGGTGCACAAAAAGGAGATGGGCGGGGCATACAGAATTTTGGCTCTCCAACTGCCCCGCCCATTTGAAAGGGAAGTTTTGCTTTAGGAGGTTGGATGAGGGGGTGGAAGATCAACAGCTGCACTTAAAGAAAGGGTCGATTTGACCAATGCAGAGCTTTTACATGTTATTGAGATTTAAAAGAAATGATTCAGAGTGGATATAATATCGAACCTTTAAAGACTTAAAACTTGTTTTGAAGTCATACAAAACCAAAACAAAAGTTACTGATTTAAAGTACTATTACCACCTTGCTAGGTTCAGAGACTGAACTTGTTTCTTTTATCTTGGTATCTTTATTAATGAAGGTTGAACATTTTTAAGTCTCACATTCAGCAATTAGTAGAAAACTAAATTCAAACTTTTTCTATTTTTGAAATCTGTCTCGTCTGTCAAGAAAAGACTTATTGTTTTGACTTTTATACCGTTATTATAATTATGGGGTTATTTTCTACATCCACATTTCCTCTCAGTGTTTGTAGACTCAGTCTAGCATGGTGCTCAGAGATTTGTAGCAAAGCTCAAAGCTTTCATCCCCACTGTTTATGTGAGAGGGGGTAAGCTGGTCCACCAGAAGTCTGAGTCTGGTGCTTCCTAATATATAAAGCTATTCTACTTACACACCCTTGCAGATATGTTGGTAGAATTAACCAAAAGTCTATAGGATGTGACTCATTTCACACCCTGACTAGACCTTCTCACTGTTATGAGGTTCCAGACTGATCTGAGGAGGAGGTTTCAATATGCTGCTCCATCTCTCTGTACACTTTTAAAGTTTTTCTTTTTTTAAAGGATGAGACTTCATTTGGTTGCTTTTAAATTATTATTATTTTTTATAACTTTGTGATTAAAACAGTTTTTGCGTTGCCGTCTTGATGAGGACCCTGTTGCAGAAGAGTATTTTAACCTCTATGAATGTTTTCTGGTTAAATAATGGTTATAAATAATTAAAACATATTTCCTAATATGGTTTCACAAGTTGACACCTACTCACCAACTCAGCTCTGTGACTACCTCCCTCAGCTCAAGGACATAGCAGCAGAAGGTTGACTTCAACACCCCATGCTGCCTTGGTTTTATATAATGCAAACAGGCTCCTATCAGACTAAGCAATGAAGTCCATCTGGAGAATCAACATCTGACCTCAGTAATCCACTCTACATGCATTAAAAAAAGTTCTAACAAATGCCCATTCATGTCACACAGAAGGTCATCAGTGAGCACCAGATAGTCATCTGCAAGGAAATAGACCTTTTTTCAGCAGAAACTAGTGACAAAGAATATTCTAACTTCTGAAAGTGATGATTACAGCACATTTGAGTTACTAAAATGACCATTAAAAAATCTGGTGACCTGGTAGTCTCTCAATGTTGGTCCACGTCTTTATTTTTACTCATACTGGACACTGATTTACACATGACGTAGGGTTTCCTGGTTTTTGTAAAAAAATAAAAATAAAAAAAATTTATGTTTAAAAGTCTGTCTAATTACGGCTGTCATGGCCATTTTTTGTTGAATTCTTGTAAATCTTCACTTTTTAAAATTGTCATTCCAGTTTGTTAGAATTTACTACAACTTTGGTGGTTAATCAGTAAAAAAGTTTAAACGTGGATAAGTTTTGATTAATTTGGTAGCTTACTAACCCTACCTTGCGAGGCCGGATGTAGGCATGGGCAAGGGGGGGCATTGCCCCCCCAAATTCCATGACTGCCCCCAAACGCGATTGCATGCAGAAATAACACATTTCAAAAATATTTCAGTGAAAAATGGTCAGAGTGAGTGCTCTCTTCCATTTGTCCTCATTCAAAGTAGCTACTGATGAATGACAGAAAGAAAGAGAAACAAAAAATGCAAAAAAGAACAAAAAAAACCCCAAATAAGAACAAAAAAACAACAAAAAACACAAAAAGAACAAAAAACACAAAATGAACACCAAAAAAAACAAAACAAAAAACCAAAAAAGAACAAAAACACACAAAAAGAACAAAAAACAAACAAAAAACACACAAAAACAAACAAAAAACCCACACAAAAAACCCACAAAAAGAACAAAAAACCCAAACAAAAAACACAAGAAGAACAAAAAAAACACACAAAAAGAACAAAAAACACACAAAAAACAAACAAAAAACATAAAAAGAACAAATATACAAAACAAAACAAAAACAAAAAAGAACAAAAATCACAAATAAGAACAAATAAACACAAAAGAACAAAAAGCAAAACAAAAATCACAAATAAGAACAAATAAACACAAAAAGAACAAAAAACAAAACAAAAAACACAAATAAGAACAAATAAACACAAAAAGAACAAAAAACAAAACAAAAAACACAAAAAGAACAAAAAACACAAAAAAGAAAAAAAAACACAAAAAAGAACAAAAAAAACCAAACAAAACAAAAAAAAACAAAAAAACCCAAACAAAAAAAAAAAACAAAAAAAAAAAAAAAAACCAAACAAAAAAACACAAAAAGAACAAAAAAAAAAAAAAAAGAACAAGAAAATCCCACAAAAAACCCAAAAACAAAACCTAAACAGATGAGTGCAGCCTCAACAGGACATCAGCCAGTGTCCTAATTGTGCCGGTCCCAAGCCCGGGTAAATGCAGAGGGTAGGGATCAAATATGAAAATAAATATATGGATAGAGGAACTGATATGACGATGGTATAGTTTTCGATGCATTTAAGGGATTGGGGGGGATGTGATGACCAAAACATTCTTAGCATGTCCAGACTCGCCCCCCCTGATATTCTACCTGCCCCCCTTAGTGGGGCTGGCTAGATCCGGCCCTGCTCCCTTGAATTAGCAGCTTAAAGCTGATATGTGCAGGATTTCAGCAAGAGAGCATGTTTTTAAACCAACGTATTACGGCCCCTCCCAGAGTCTATAGCCCCGCCTTTACATGTGCGCAGGATCTGAGACATGTCTGTCTTTGTGCTTATGAGATATAGCTGTCTCTGTAGCAGCGACTTGCTGCTGGACTGAAGCTACAGAACCCAGAATTGAGAAACGCTCGGTTCAGAATGAGTTCCCGACCAAAATAAACTTGTATCCTTGGCAAGCCTTGCCATTCTGTGTGGAGAAATGTTTAAAAATAAAAATAAATCCATCAGTAGTTGGTGAATGGATACATTTTTAGTAAAAATTAGCTCTGGCTCCCCCATGAGCTGACGAGACTGTAAACAGGAAGACAGACACGGAGCGTTCTGGGAGCGTGCTGCCACCACCTCTACAGGTTTGCACAAAGCACATGCACATTGAATGACAGCACGCAGTGTGAAAATTTGAATTTTATTGCCTGAAACAGTTTGCCTGTCAAAAAGAATTCAAAGGGCTCTATAGGAGGAAGGGGGTCTTCAGAAGACTAACATATGTTGTGAAACTATGCCCATATATCATAGTTTAGATCTGAAATATCATTTAAAACATTAAAATAAACTTCGATACATAGACTAAGGCTGCACGTAGGAGCTTTACGTACACACCAGGAGGCGAGGTGGAAATAATTTGTTGGCCAAATGTTGGATGGCACAAGAGTAAATGATTCTTTGACCAATTTTCAAGCTTGTTGAAACAAATAAGTTAACTTTTGTTTATGTTGTATGAAATTATCCGTTAACATTTAGGATTTAGTTTTACAAGAAATAAACGGCATATGATTTTAAGTGGATTGCTTTTGTTGGAATGGAAAGGCCGTGACACCGGCCTTATATCACCCCCACCCCCCACCTTCACACCCTCACCAACTCAGCTCTGTGACTCCCTTTGCTGGCATCTCAGTGATAAAACAGTGTTACATAATGCTCAGAAAGGCATGAAAAAGCCATATTAGAAGTGTTTTCAGATTGGGATTGTTTTCCCTAAAATCAGCTGCAGAGGAATTACCTCTAAGAGCAGAGTTTTCAAAGGGCGTCGGTACCATAAGCCTGTCTTACTTTGACCGAAGCATATCACCGGCATTTATTGGAAGCTTAAGAAATCATGACAACTTGTAAAACAAAAAGAATACAAAATAAATCTTCTTTAAGGATGCTCCAGTGCATCCTACGCAAAATAGATGGGTGAAAAAGAAAACGTCAAAGCACCTTTCTTCATTGAAGCACCGGTGCTTGTCATGGCTGCCACTTTGATGCTTCCATGTCATTTCACCCAGTTATGAAGCTTCCTAAGCATAAAAAGCTGTTCAACTGCAGCCATCAACTAGGAAGATGAAAAGAGGACGACGAAAAAGAAAAGAAAAATGTTTGGAGGTTTAGAGCAGAGACGTGTACTGCAACTATTTCAGGCCACGGTCACTTTCACTTAAAAGCAAGAAAACCATTATTTTGTTGCGAGAGGTGCTACTATTGTGTATGCAGGTTGCCCACCGCAATGAAGTAAAACATTTCTGCAGGTAATTTACTCGCCTCGTTTTATCTAAAAAAAAATCTAGATACCTCACACAAACAAAGTGAGGAAAAACATTTAATGAGAAGTTGCACATGTTAATAATGTAGGGATTTAATTAGCCGCAGATAAAGAAAATCAAATTCAAAAAGGAAGAAGGAACCACATGTTTACCAACACGTCAGCTCTTTCATTTCCTTTCCTTCCTTTTATCGCGGCACACCGGTGTCCCGCTGATTGTTCAGGCTGTCGGGAAGAAGAAAAAAAAAAAAAAAAAAGGAAAACCAAATAAACATCACTAGGGAGAAGCGGCACATGGAGAAGATTTGCCTCCATGTGTCCTTTGTATTCGGCTGACACACACCTTTGTTGACACACACAAACACGCGCCGAGACACATCTTACAGGCTTATTAATACACAAGGCATCTCGGGGATTTCAACAGTATTTATTGCTAATTACAACCGACATATGTGGCACACTTACTGCCTCCTCTTCCACACCGAGGCTTTATTCGACCGTCTTTAGAAAACTAAATGCACTTTGAAGTCATGATTCGAGCTGGAACCTTCCCCGTGCTTCGCGCTGATTTGCCATTTACAAACCTCGAAACTATCCGAATAATACGGCCACTCCATTAAACCGCAAAGCTAACACGGCGCTCGTATTTGCTGGATTAAGTGCATTCTCCTCCTTTAGAGGTGGCCTACTATGTGCTCTCTTCTTGCTGAAATGATTCTGAACTTGTCACCTCGTAGTCAAATAAGAATATGGGTTTGAAAGGAATGAAAGGATGAGAGTGAGGCAAACGGCGTCTCCCTGGCTGTTTAAAATGTAACACGAATTCTCATTAAGGTAGGAATAGGAGGCTGCAGATGGAGTAATCCATTGCGGCGCCGTAATATTTCCAAAAGCATTAATACGTCAAATGCATTACTGGTGCGTGTAAGAACCTGTGTGTGTTTGTGCGCGGGTCGAACTGATGGCTCGGAAGTAGGACGCCCACAAACGGAAGTCGACGCACAAACGCCATCAGCATCACTGTGACAGACACACACCCACTCGAAGCCGGATCATCTGAAAGTGTCGCTGCCATCAAGCAGAAACAGACTATGTTGTTCGGGCAAATTTAGAGCCAATCCCACCAGGCTGGCATAGAAATGTAGAGGAAGAGAATTGAGAATCTACATTCACAGAATCTACGCCATTGGTTTTGAGCTAGGCATGTAAGTGTAGCAGAAAAGGAAAAGTGATAAATTACCGTATTAGTTTCTTGCTGCCTGAGAAAGAAAAGTATCTCGATAATGTGCGTCAGAGATGAGCTTTTGATGGTTTCCAGCTAAATGTAGCCTGACTCTTAGTAGCTTCACTGCAATGTAAGGTCATGTGGTCATTCTTTTAATGTTCTTAAAACAGGTAGAAGTACACGTAACTTATTTATCATCTACTTGTTAAAATTTGATTATATCTTTTCATGGGACAACACTAGAAATATGACACTTTGACACAATGTAAAGTAGTCTACAGCTAGTATAACAGTGTGCATTTGCTGCCACTTCAAATTAACTCAAAACACAGCCATTAATGTCTAAACTTCTGGCAACAATAGTGAGTACACCCCAGTGAAAGATGTCCACACTGTGCCCAAAGTTGGTACTGTGAGGATTTAGACAGCATGTGTATACTACTGCTACATAAGGCTGTTGGATGTTAGAGACCTTGGCCTCCTTCACCTTTTGCTTGAGTATGGCCCACAGACAGTGTTGGGGAGAATACTTTGCAAATGTATTCAGTTACAGAATACTGAATACCTGTTTTAAAATGTATTTTGTACTGTATTCCGTTACTTTGCTTAATCCTGGTACTGTATTCTGAATACTTGGAATACTTAGAATACTTCCCCTATAAAACACGATTTAAGTTTATTGCAAAGTGATGTTCATTGATGTTCATTGCACTCCAGATGGAAAGCGCTTAACATGAAACCCACAATTGTGGGGAAACCACAACAATATCATCAAGCTAACGTCATTTCAGATACAACACCGACACTGTAAATGTGAGAAATGACAGAACTAACACGATACAGGCTGTTAAATAAAGCACTAAGGAAGCAAAACTAGAAAGATAAAACTAACTTTAAGGTGTTTCTTCAGATTAGATTAGAGTCTTTGGACGCAGCTAGCAGGTTGTTAGCTGGCAGACAAAGATCACACTGCACCGTCATATTTGGCTCGCCCCGTTCCTTTTTTAGAATGAAAATTAGCTTGAATTTCCAGAACATGAATGCATTTATTCCTCCACTGCTGGTAGGTTGATTCAGCTGCGGTTGTGACTCCAACCACTCCATCTCTTGGTCTGAATCCATACGAGGCTAGCTGCTACCTGTTGCTACCTTGCTACCAGCTGGTCGGGAGTGTACCTTCGTGTTTTGGTAGGGTTGTTATGGTAATGGAGGCACGTTGTTTAGGGGCATTATGGGATAGATAACCTGCACAACATGGAGACACAAGTATTCCAAGGGTATTATGAAAGTAACTGTATTCTGAATACCATGTTTAAAAATAGTAACTGTACCGGAATACAGTACGTCAAAATAGTATTCTAAATACATGTATTCCGATAATACCCAACACTGCCCACAGATGTTCAATATGGTTTAAGTCTGGAGACATGTTTGGTCAGTTCAGCACCTTTATCCTCACTTTCTTTAGCAGTGGTTGACTTGGAGGTGTGTTTGGGCCCAGTTTCTGCTTCAATATATCACAGTACATCTTGGCATTCATGGTTCCCTGAATGAACCGTAGCTCCCCAGTGCTGGCAGCACTCATGCAGCCCCAAACACTAATGAGTCACATGACACCAGGGATGGACAAAGGCTAATTGGGCACAATGTGGACATTTTTCACAGGAGCGTACTCACTTTTGTTGCCAACAGTTTAGACAACAATGGCTGTGTTTTTAGTTATTTTGAGAGAACATAGCATTTATACTGTTAAACTAGACGGACAACTGTACATTGTGTCAAAGTGTCATATCTTCAGTGTTGTCCCATGAAAAGATTTAGTAAATTATTTATAAAAATGAGAGGGGTGTACTCACTCTTGTGACATACTGTAAAAGCTGCCACAGAATACACAGTCAACCAATCCAACATGGGCACCGTGTCTAACAGTGACTTAAAACATTAATTCACTGGAAGATGTAGCAGATGGCTAACTTTTTTTTTAGATTTCTTCCTTAAATCTCACAAGGGGTTCGTCTTTCTGGTGGCTCATCAACAACGGCTCCAATACATGTTTAAAATTAACTCTTTTGAGACCAAAGATTTCACCATGATACTTTTTCAAACGGACGCCTGGGCGGAAAGAAGGACCTGACTGATAACTGTGGTGAGAACTTGACTCACATATGCGACGCCCTCTAGTGGTGTAGTGAGAAATTGCTGTTATTTGGGCTGAAAGGTTTAAGGAATAAAAAGATAAATTCATAAAAAACAAGCAGCCAATACACTGAGGTTGACCAATTAAAGTCAACCTAATCAATTCCGATGACTATTAGCGGCAGCAATACTTAACTGGGGTATGCTATGTGGAGATAACGTGCACAGCTGATAAAGATTTTGCCTTGCATAATCCTCTGAATATTTCTTCACCTATATCTTGGACTTAATTTATCTTGGACCAACATTGATTTCAGCCCTGGTTTGTTGTGTTTCCACTAAGACCTGAGCTACAGACAACATAAGTCATCATGTTGCCTCATTTCTTTCATAAGAAATTTTTTAATAATTGTTTTTTGGGTTTGCAGGGGAAAGCTAAAACAGAATAGTTGAGTTCTCTCCACCAGTGGTTCCAAGTAGTTTCAAAAATACTATTGCCCAACCAAGGCCATTTTCTGGGACACATTTCTATCCTGGTTGTCCGTTTTGGCTCTAGTTCCTGTTTTAGAAACAAACTGGGGTAAAGAATGTCCCCAGAAAATGACAAGTGACTCCTGAAAAACATTCCTGAATTGGAAATACACCTCAGGATGTGAAGAAAATACATTAGAAAGCCCAATGAAATCCTCTACTGTACCACATTATACAGAAAAAAAACTTTGCGAGTAGTACTGACCTTCCTCACCTGCTCCCAGGTAATTTTGCTTGACCTACAGTATCCTCTACCTTACAAATTTAAAAAACTTTTAATACAACCCCAAAAGCTGATGTATACCCGTCGGTGCTTGGTGCTGTTTTCTGGGTCTACATCTCTTTGAAATCTTCAAACAGGGTGCAAGATGTAAAGGCGAAGCCGTTGCAGAAAGAAACTGGATACGAATCGTAGTTTGATTCTCCAGTTCAACATGTATACAACATATTTCATACATTTTATAGATTTAAACTTGTATGTTTGGGGTCCAAGCAAGTTCATGAAAATAACGTTAAAGGTGGAACTATTTGTATACAAGAGGCTTTGAATAACTGAACAAAGACCGTCTATTCAGTTTCACCACAAAAAAAGACGGAAAAGGACATCAAAGTCCTTCCCACTCTATCCGAGTGACAGAAGATCCCTGAGAAGTGTGCTACAGGAAAAAAAACAAAGCACTGAACATCAAGGGCTTCCCTTCGTCGCCATACAAGATAAGGCTACAGTGTTTTATTTACTTTTTGTAACAATTCCAATAAAGCTGCTCTGAATTCACTTTTTCTTCAAGCCTCAAACAAATATGGTTTTCCTAATAAGTTTAAATCATTGTAATACATACAGCTTTTGAAGAAAGTGCTGGTCTGTTTGAGGAGTCTGCCCTTGAAGGTGATCCCATATGATTTTTTTTTTTTAATTGCACTTTAGAGTAAATTTATTTTAGGCCAGAGATGTGCTTTGGGACTTCAAGGTCGCTGAATTGCCCTTACAGGTAGAAAAAAAGAAGGCAGTCGATGATCAGTGGTGTTCTGGTCCATTTCTAGTTGCACCCAATTGTTTTTCAGGTCGTATAACCAGGTGGTTAGCCAATTACCTTACCAAGGCGTACCTATGAAGTGTTTCTTATGATATATCCTAAATCTATAATAGTAAAACACATTTTTCTCTCAAAGTAGGGTTGTATATCAAGCCACCAATAATTTGATTGTGACTTGTTCAGTAAGCAGCAGCTGTCAAACCACTTCAAGTTTACTCTTTTGCTTACATCGTCTAACAAGGGGGGGGGCCCCCACTTTTTCATCTCGCGCCGCATAAGCGCTCCTAGTCCCTCCAGGAAGTTGCGGGAATTTTTTTTGTGATAGTTGCGATCTAAAATGACTGATTTCGCGGCACATTTTTCTTAAAGTTGCGATTTTTTTTTCAATCATTTTGTGACTTTAAGGTTTTATTTTGCTTATATGAACACACAGTTAACCTCTTTACACACACACTGTATTCGCTGTTTCATCATAAAATAAAGACCACAAGATGCCGTAATCTCCATGACAACACAGCCTGTCTCAGCGTCACTCAGACGTTACAGCGTGAGCGACTTTACTTTCACTTTCAGAGATTCACCTCAAAGGGTCACTGGTTCAGCAGAACGAGTTTAGAAAAGACGAGCGGTTCCTCGTGTACACTGGATACAAACGTCACGTGGTTAATCGCGTGTTCAAAAAATAAACAACGTTCAAAGATTCACATTACAGACGGCCCGATTTATTTAAAATATTTCTCACAGAATAGCAAAACCGCTCCTATCAGACCCCAGCCCGTCTCTGCTCCCCTCTTTTTAGCTAATCTCATCCGTGTGCTGCGGTCAAAAAGTTTTTGTCGATCGACAATTTTCATGTATAATCCACCACGACGTTGTGTTTGGTTCAGAACAGCTTTCTACCACTCTTGCGTAATACTTTAGACGACCTTTTCTTTCAACTTTCCCCTACATCCCAAAAGGAACTCTTCTACCCCCAGTATCAACAAATCACCACGTTAAGACTCAGAGGTAACACGGGAACAAACTTCTTAACACTCAGTAAATTCATTATTTGTTTTGCCATCTTTAGTGTGATACAGTAGGCCTGGGGAATGAGTTTAGGTCCATCCATAAAACTCATGACAGTGTGTGCAGTTTATAGCTAGCTGCTCTATATAAATTTAACCTGGGCCAAGAGCACCCAGAGATTTTCACACTTTTTTTTTTGTTGCCTTGCTTTTTGTAGGTCAGCATTACACACAACGTTTGAGGTAAAGCAAGGCTCACTCAAGAACTTCACGTTTTAATTCATTTCATTTGATGCATAATAATACTTAAATTGGCCTAAACATTTTTTGGTTTATCCGTTTTAGTACCCTTTAGTATACGTTCCTATCTGTTTCAGCTATTGTTCTCAACTTCTGAATTTCTGGCCAACCCCCAACGCAACCTTGCTCTCCGAGCTGAGTTGAATGTTAAAAGCTTCTAACACTGATGTCCCTGCAGAGCCCACTGTCCTGAGAAGGGTGGCTGAGCTGAATGCTAAACGGGCCACGGCGGAGCCGCTGATGCTTGCCTCTGACGAGGCCTGTCTGGTGCACGTCCCGCGCCCCGTGCCAGACGTGTGCGAAAGTGATAAAACAGATGCGAAAGAGAATGCATGTGTCAAACAGAGGCTGACAGAAAGACAGTGATCGGATCAGGGCACGTGTGGTGGTGGGTGCAAAAGATAAAAAGGGTTAAAATGTGGATGGAAAATTAGGTTTCATCCCTCTATCTTCCTGTAAGCTGTGCGCACTATCTAAGAGAGAAAGAAAAAGCAGTTATCTCCAGTTTTTCTTACAGTAAATCCTCCTGTGTGGGCGGTTGTCTGGTTTAAACATTCATGCACTGATGCTGCAGAGCATAATGACTCGGGTTTTAAATAGAGCTAGTATACTCGCATACACTCTGCAGACGAGCATTTACTTTATGGCTGCCAAAAGGTTACGACTGCAATCAAAATATTAGCGGAGCGCCCCGCCATAGCCTTCCCAGCATGCTCACACGCCGCCACGTTGCCAGGCAAATGACAGGTGTTTGATATGAAAGATCAAGTGGCTTTAATAAAATCTAAATTTAATTTATGGAGTGCATGTTGTGTACTGACAGATTGCCACGCTGACACTTCAGTAACTGCAACATGATTTGCACTGGAGGTGGCTTAATGGTTCGCCGTGGACCCCCCCC
>SSNR01000057.1:1026233-1040780 GCA_006937965.1 Callopanchax toddi | reverse complement strand
GGCCCCCCCCCCCCCCCCTCATTCATGGTGTAAAGGGAGAACATAAAATTTCTGTTTTTTTAATTATTATTTCAACTTTTAAACCATTTTCCAGGGTGGAGTTATTATAGCACATATTTTATGTCAAAAATTTCGAAAAAAAGAATTGATTGCACAAGATTGAATTGATCATGGATTTTCTTATAATTAAAAATGTAAAATTATACATACAGATCAGATGTTGTGTAGACATAACGAGGCTTCTGTCTAACTCTGGCTGGATTTTTAACTACTTTTCTTACTTGTTTTTTTTTTTAAAAGACTTTGAGGATAGTCTGCATATTACCAAAAGGTTTGAGGTCTGGTCTGCTTTATCCTACCAAAAACCTGTTTGCGTTTTGGGACACTGTCCTGTTGGAACACCTACCTCTGTCCATGGTTCTATGAATTTGGTGGATTTTCTGGTACGTTCGAGGAATTTGCGGGTAGTCCCTCAATTGGGTTATTCCATAAACTTGGTAGATCCCACCACCATGCCTGACAGCTCAGACTATGTTCTCAGGTTTGAAAGCCTCAAACTGACACCTCCATTCATACTCTTTCAATCTCTGTCAGTTCAACTATTCTCCTGAATAAATTCAGTCCAGTTTTAATGTGTTTCTTTGGAACTGAGGCTTTTCTTTTGGGTTAGTTATTCCAGCTTTCTGGCATTTTCCAGCTCACGGTAGGCTTAAGCTTTAGTAGCTTTTAGATTGTCCCAGAACATCCAAACTAGCTTTGTTTAATCTGAGGGACATTTTTGGTCAATCCAATGAGTGCTGTCAAAAAAAGACAAAGCTACCAGATGCAGTCAAACATGATAACTGCAACGAGAGACAACAGCAGCTAACTGGAGCTAACTCTAAAGCAGATGGAGTCAATTTACTTGAGTTGTAGTAATAATATAGGGTGAGCAGATTTTCAAAACTAAAAACTGGGACACTTAAATTTGACCAAAAATGAAAGGTTGACGTATCGTTGCTGGTGACTTATAATGGTTTTTTATTGTGGAAAATGCAAAAGTAGTAATATTTGAACATTTATATTCAAAACAAGAACATTCTTTTGTAATCTTTTTGGTGCAACATTTTTATAGAAACAGTACTGTATTTTTAAAACACATTTGTTGTTTTGCCAGTAAAATACATCATTAAATAAATGAATGACACAATTGCATTCATGAGTCTACTGGACTGATTGAGGGTAATAATGCAACTTTAACAGTCTGACTGGGATATATTTGAACAATCCTTTATTTATCTAACCCATGGAATATTTTTCCTATGATCTTTTTAATGTTAAACTTAACATTAAGAGTTTTATTTTAACAACACTTGGTCTGTGATCTTTAAACTTTATACCAATCAGCTCCACATCCTCTCCCTTTGCACCTGGGTAATTCCTGCCTGTAGGACCAAATGACTCCAGAGGGATGTTTGTTTAGCAGCAGCTCCTCTGTCCCTCCTCTACAGATCTCCTAGCTCTTCGTCACGTCTTCAGACTCCGTCTTGTGATGTATTATGGTTTGTGGTGTTACAGCAGTACCTCACAGTCTTCCAACAGATGTCACAGACTGCATTATTGTTGTTTGTGGCGCTAAAATCGCTCCACACACGACTCTGTTTACGTTCTGCAGCTGGCTGACTCACGGAACATACGTGAGGGGAGGAGGGAGGAGTCGACTCGCTGTCACTGCCTGACTTCATTCCGCCGGCTGCGTTTCTCTGCTACTATTTTTCCTTCGCTGATAAAACTTCTTTATACCTTAAATTACTTTAAAATATTGATATTTTGATAAGAGAATCGCACTGGAAACCATTTCTTTGGTTTAAAACCGGGACGACCGGGACACAGGCTGGGTAAAAATGGGACAATACAATGGGTTTGTAAAAGTCCTCGGGGACACGGGACACATGACTCAAAAACGGGACTGTCCCGAGTAAAACGGGACGTCTGGTCACCCTATAATAGTAGTATTTGTTGTTTTTATGTAGCAGTAGTATACACACGCTGTCTAAATCCTCACAGTACAGATGTTTGGTTCTGTAAAGTTCCAGTTCATAATGCCCGATTGATTCCCAAAGCGTTAGCATAGTTAGCTTAGCCACTAACGTTTTGCTAATAGCTACAGAGAAGAAACCAGTAGAGATGATTAAAGCTTCTTTATCAACCTTTACTTCAGATTAATGTGACTTTTTATTTTATAGTAAAGCTGAAAGGTCCTCTCTTGTTGTAACATGACCTGCTGCTGATGATCAAAGTTATTGTCTTTTATATTTTTAAAAAGGCTAAACTAGCATTTGTCTTATTTTTTTCTGTTACACCAAACCACTATTTAGATCAGTGGCGTTTATTAGTACTCATATCAGTACTCGGTATCGGCAAGTACTTGTAAGCATGTACTGTATATGTACTCAAACTCGTGCTTGGTTTGAACAAGTGTGGTATAGGTGTGTCCCCAAATGGCCTTGGCTTTGTCAAGATGAACCTACATAAGAGAAAATCCACAATAATTTCAGACATGTGAATCTGATTCTCATTTATTAAAATCATTGATGTAAAATATTGTGGTTTCGTTCCCCCGCAGGTTAAAAAAAAAAACGTTGATATCCACAAATAAAAGTCCAAAATGAATATGAGTAATGAGTGTATTTAAACTTCTGACCACAACAGTTAATAAAAAGTACAAGTGCCACTAAATCAGAGCCATGAATACTTCACCAAGCTTGGATATTTCACTTAAAAGACACAACTATCGATGGTGTTGAGTAATTTACCATACTCGCTTTATAGTGTCCAGGGTCGTAGGAGCACTGAACCTCAAAGCGTGGATCGATGTCGAGGCGGTGCATCACAGAGCTAAAACTATTTTAAAAATCCAAGTCAAAGTATAATGAAATGTCAGCACTGTGGTAAACAAAAACCCTCGTCCTAGTTCCGTCACCTTTACACACACAAGTGTGGGTGTTTAAAGGCAAATGAATGGCTCAGCAAGCCAACACAGTAGGTGGCAGCCTTGGCAAAATAGCAGACACCTGATTTCATCCCCGGTGAGTCAGCCGGCTCATCGGGACTCTTTCAGAAAAACAAAACGGCCATGTATGGATTGCAAAAACCTTGAGACAATCAGGACATCGGTGCACCCATTTTTTTTTCTGTCAAATGCACGAAATACAGAGTTATAGAGGCAGATAAAAGAACTCGTATTGCTTCGTAATTACTTGTTTGACACGAAACGCCAACTCTGACTGATGCTAAAGGCTCCTTTCATGGTAGTTTTTTTAAAACACTTGTGTTCAACTCTGCTTGTGGTCTCTAAAATGCATCACGGGGACCATAAACCTTAAGAAAACAAATGTTTAAGGGTTGCTAAACAATGTGGAGTGTGGGGTATTAAAGAATAAGAGGGAGTCTTTAAACCATCACCGGTATTCAAACAAATACAAACCTCTCCTATATAAAGCATAAACACACTGCCTGCTTTCCTCCCTTCGTGCATCCGTGCACATGCCTAAATGAACAGCTGCTGTGTCAAGCATTATCTAAATACAATCAGGATGCACTCACCAGCAGCACAATTTGAATTTTTGTCACTCTGTCTTGGCATTTCGCCATGGCTCGTCAGCACTTTAGCAAAAGGGCTTTTCACGCACAAACACAATAAAGCCCCCTACAGACGTCTCAGGTGGGCAGGAGAGCTGTAATCCTCTTTCCATCTAAGCACCTTTTTACCGAAGGGAGAGGCAGTGCTAAGAGCCAGAATTTGTCAACCCGTTCCCTCCTTCAGCTGCAGGGGTATTTGCATACGTTAAACGCAAGGTGCGAAGATTTATTTAATTGGCTGCCTCGTCTTTTTTTCGCCCCTAGAGGGGCGCCGTGGCGGAAATGAAGGTATAAGGTGCATTTGAAAGAATGATTTCAAGCATTTTTTTAAATAAATAAGAATATTTGGAGTCAATAAGGGCGGTGCAAAAGCCAGTGAGAGTTCCCCGACAGAAGCGAAAAGGCTTTCCAGAGTGAGGTCGAGACAAGAACACACACTCTTTAGCCGAGAACACAGGCCTCATTTAGGTTACCACAGGATTAGGCATGCCGAGTCGCACAAGCGCAGGAATTAAAATGCAAATGAGGACAAGGATTGCACATGAAGAGTGCAACAAGGCGAGGATAAAATAGCATGGTTATGGATGGACGCAACGGGTGTCGTAGTGGCGTTATTAAAGCCGCTTCCGTTTTTAACTGCTGATGTTTTGAGGATGTCACGAAGGCTAAAGACAATTCAACCAAGGACCAGAATATTGAGCATTAAAATGCGCCGTTTTCAATAAAATGCACTGGTAATTAAAGTGGCTGTTATGGACAGAGGCCTCAGTACGAAACAGAAGGAACGCTGATGCTGTTAGGACGAGATTTAAGGCATCCATTCCAACTAGTATGAATACATGTTCTGCTTTCCCACTTTCCCACAAAACACTTAATCCTTTATCTCACTGGGCTGCGATGGTTTATGACATATTACAGATGGCATTTGCACAAGGGTTCCCTAAATGTCTTGAAACATTCATGAAGGTTCTTAATTTCTTCATGTGAGTCAGGTTGGGCTTGAATCTTAGTCATTGAGTTGTCTGGAACCTCCTAATTTTGGGTGTTTTCACAGCTGTAGTTCAGCTTTTGTGGTTCAAATCAGTTCATAAGTTTGTGTTTTTTTTCTGTTGTCTGCAAATGAAACAAAATGCTTCACTACAAACCAGGTGAGAATGATTGGTCTGCTGATTGGGCAGATTGTTTAAAGGCGGGGCTACTCAGTACAGGGTCAGGGTTAGGGTCCACAACACGGTCTACCTCCCTATTTTTGTGCAGTTTTTGAACAATCAGAACTGGTTTTTTGTGTTTTTATGAGTCAGAGCGGACAAATCTAGTCTCACCTCGTCTTCCTCCACTTATCCGGGTCGGGGTCGTGGGGGCAGCTTCCCAACTAGGGCGTCCCAGACTGTCCTCTCCCCAGCCACCTCCACCAGCTCTTCGGGCAGGACCCCAAGGCATTTCCAGGCCAGATTGAAGATGCATTTTCTCCAGTTTGTCCTAGGTCGACCTGGGGGCATCCTGCCAGCAGGACATGCCTGAAGCACCTCTCCCTGAAAGTGTCCAGGAGGCATCCTGACCAGATGCCTGAACCACCTCGGCTGGCTCCTCTAGATATGGAGGAGCAGCGGCTCTACTTTTAGTCTCTCCCGAACGTCCGAGCTCCTCACCCTATCTCTGAGGTTGAGCCCGGCAACCCTACGGAGAAACCTCATTTTGGCCACTTGCATCCACGATCTTGTTCTTTTGGTCATTTGATCTTCTCAAATATAAGTGAGGTAAAAGACTTTGTTGATCATCCATTTTTGGCTATTTGGGAGCTACTTCCTAGCTACTGATGTGGGTGTGCTCTCCCCATGGATTTAAGTTGGGGTTGGGGACATGTCCCCAAGAGTGACAACACTAAGAAATGGGCCTTAGAGGTTGGGTTACTATATTGTGTTACGACCTCCTAGTCTGTCTAGGAGTGGGAAAGGAGGCCAACACAAAACAGTGAGGTTCAAAACATAATGGACATTTATTTGTACACAAAACAAAACAGGAAGTGGAACTGTTTAAACAAAAAACCTGACCAACGGGAATAAATAACCTAAAATCAATCTACTTAGTTAAATGAGTTACCGTATTTGCCCGAATATAGGACGACCCTGATTATAAGACGACCCCCCCTTTTCAAGACTAATCTTCAGAAAAAAAGACTAAATTCACTTTTTAAAGAAACAATTTTTATTGACATTTTGAGAAAATAATTTAACTAATGCTACTAATAATTCCAGACTGCTTTAATATTTGCTTATTAACAGTGGTGCACACAACTAGTCCACCAGTCCACCGTACTGATCTCTCTGCCCGAACGCACCTTAGCTGACAGGAGCTTTCACGGTCAGATTGTGCAGCTTCGCGATCATCAGACACTGATCAACTTCACATCCAGTTGTGGAGCTGAGATGGAGTTTTCATGTAGGGGAAGCTTGTTTACACACACACGCTGCTGCGGCAAAATGCACAGACACACACACACAGCTGCGCCATGAACGAACAGACACACAAACCGGCTGCTGTGCCATGATAGCGCACACACACACAAACCCGCTTTTGCGCCATGATCGTACACACACACACAAACCCACTGTTGCGCCATGATCGCGCGCACACACAAACCCGCTGTTACGCAATTATTGCGCAGACACACACACAAACCTGCTTTTGCGCCATGATCGTACACACACACACACAAACCCACTGTTGCGCCATGATCGCGCGCGCGCGCACACACAAACTCGCTGTTGCGCAATTATTGCGCAGACACACACACAAACCAGCTGTATGTGTGAGGGAGTGTGTGTGTGTAGATGTGTGTGTCGGGTGCATATAAAGAACGGTGAGACGGATGAGGTTCTGAGGGAGAATGCGTGTGTGAATCGAGCGAGCGACGCGAGCCCTCACCTGTACAGTCTGCTGCTGAAAGCACCTGCTGGGTCTGGACATTTTCTGGACATTTTAATCCTCAGTACTAGTAGACCTGTAACTTTGAACTTGGCCAGGCCCGGACCTCTGGAACCGCTCGCGGTCTGAGCTGCTTCCTGCCGCTTTGACCAAAAAGCCTGCGCTCTCTGCCGGAAAAACTAGGGCGCGATAATAAGACGACCCCCCCCTTTTTCAAATTATTTTCAATGAAAAAAACCTCGTCTTATATGCGGGCAAATACGGTAATTAAGTTAAAACCAAAACACTACATACTAAGATGTATAAATAAAGATAAAACTCAATAAGGTCTGGAGAGGTTTAACTAGACACTACGACAAAGCTAAGAGTAGAATCACACACCAAAAATCACTTTGTCTGCCTAGTTAGACACTTTAAACTCCCATAAGCTCTCTACAGAGTACACACACCACCCAGGGGACAGCAGACCCGTCTGGCGCCCCAGAACGACTTCCTGGAGCAACTTTGATGCTGTCCTTGATTGTCGATTGGACTCAGCCGCTCAGCTTTCCGGCGTGCCGACGGCTGGAGCGAGTGAGAGGAGGTCGGCAGTGCACCGGCGCTGTCCAAGGTGCTGGACCTTAACATAATGTTTTGGTATAGATTGTTAATAACTGATGGATCTAGTTGTACATAATGGACCCACTATAGGTGTTTATTGTTTTTCTTGAAAAAATTGAGGAAACATGCAGAAGCTAAAAGTGTATTTTAAAGCAAACTGCAAAAACGTTTGCAAGAAACAAACAAAACAAACTAAAGAAAATGCATCTGACTTTAAATCAGCCAATTATTAGTAGTAGGAATTTTACCAAAAACCTGCCATAAACAGTCCTTTACATGTCTGCTGGTGGAGGATTTACTGGTGACAATTTTATTAAATTCATAAATTTAAATTATCTTAAGCCTCAACTTAAACCGTTAATTACCTAATATAGTAAAATAGACTATTACTGTGTATAGCTGTTAGATTAAAATTAGCCAAGAAATAGTTCAGATTTAAAATGACTATTTTTGTTGTCATTATTATTATTAATATTTCATATTTCAGGCATTACATGATTTTTAAAAAGCATTTCAGGCTTCCTTGTCTAGAATAATTGTTAGTTTTCACACAAAAAAAACAATCTATTTTTACTTTGGGTGCGCTATTTTTTCCTCAAAATTAGCAGGTGCTAATACAATTTTCTCACTCAAAATGTTGCTAATTAGCTGCTCTTGTGAAAACAGTTTTATTGAATGAGGGATGCTTCAAATAAATTCAATTTGTTTCCATAATTCCATCACTTTTCTTCGTCATGTTTTTAAAGAAGACATAAATAATTCCCTGCTATTTTTGTCAGCCTTGTTTCCCCTTCATTTGAACAAAATGACAAAAACTGGAGGTTAATCAATTTTGCAGGAACACATTTTCAGCTTTTTAAATAAAAAGTCACATTATGAACCCTTCTGCCATTTCTCATTTTTTAATACATCTCTAACACAGACTATGAAAGTGTAACCCTAACAAATTCAATTTCGTTACTCGGAATAAAACAAAAATTACAAACTAAACCAAATATGGATACAAACAAAAACACATGTAAATAAAATAAGACTAAGTCCTAAAACTTCAAGTTATATTTTCACTTTTCCAATTAAATCCCAACTCTATTAGGTCTTATTGAACAAAGGCTTGACATTGAGAAGGGTATGAACCACTGAGGCAATTATAAGTTTTCTCTGCTTGCATCTGCCCTCTGGCGAAAAACACAGGAGCAGATTAATCATTTTAAAACGGCCAAAACTAAAAAGGTTAACCATAATCCTGCACATCATTGTCCATATGCAACTACACACACACTCACTTTTCTCTCCTCCTTGTCACCTCTTGTGTCCTCTGACTGGACATAATGAAAGTTAATGAATAAATCCATAACTTATATTTTAAAAATGAGACACCCTGCACAGACAGGAAAGGACAATTCTCTGAATATGTTCATAGATTTCATTGAGGTGGGGAAAAAATTGCCTTGGGAAGGTTAAAGGGGGGGGGACTAAATCAGAGAACACTGCTGAGGACGGCTCTACAGGAGAAGCTCAGAGGTAGAGGTAGAGCAGAGTTTACTGTTTAAAGCTGCAGGTAAATTTATTTTAAAGAACTAGTGAGTGAGATTTAGTGCCATCTTCTGGTGAAAGGTTGTATTGTAAAAAATAATCTGGAAAAACATTTAAAAAATCACCTTGGATGGGGAAAAAGTCAAAAAAATTAACTGTTGGGACATATATCTGAAAACGTGAAAGGGACAATCAAAACCCAGCCATTCAAAATAAAAAAAAAACAACAACTATATTATTAAATCTTTAACGTTGGTCTAGAGCACTAAAACTGCAGATTAAACAAAAAAACACAAAAAGCACTGATTACTAAAAATGCAGATGTATCATCACAGAGACAGAGAGGTGTTTTCTTTATAAAATAAGAATAACTGACTGTGTAATAAGGGCAACTCCGAACAAAAAACTTTTTGTTTTTCTTTTGATTTTAAGGTTATGATTTAAATGAAAAAAAAAGAGACAAAATGCCAAAAAAAGATGGAAAACTGTTTCGAGAGCAATGTCAAAATAAAGTCAACCTCAAAACCCACCAGACATAACAGACGCATTATACCAAGGGTGCCCTGACCACTTTTACAGCTCAATACAAGCTTTAAAAAAATGCCTTTGCAAAAATGGATTTTAAAACATGAAAAACTCCTTGAGAAAATGAAAATTAAAAATGTAATGGTTTATTTTTACTTTTTACTTAATGGCTGGTGCGAGCCTGCTTGTTGCTGCACTGCAACCTCGTCACGCCCCCTCACCTGCTTGCCGCAGCTCTGAGCACGGCGAGCTGATTATTGGACATACTTCTATTCTGCAGATCCGTCAGAGGTGCATGAAATCTGTCCCCCCAGGGGTGAGAGATTAATGACCAGAGGGTGGCAGCAAAAGCAGGTGGAAGGTAAATCCCTCCTACCCACCCCCAACAAATCACACCCTGCCTATTTCAACAACAAGAAACAAAATTATCCCGCGCCCCCCTGCAATTACTCCGTGCCCCCCCTAGGAGCTGCACCCCCAGTTTGGGAACCACTGTACTAATGAATTAACAAGTCAACTGTTCCAATTCTTATTGCTTTTTACATTTTAACGCGTTACCATCAGCAGTAGTCCCACCACCAAAAGGGTAAAAAATGCACAAACAAAAAACTTTGTACACTCTAAAAAGTAAAACCATAATTTACTTAAATTTATTGGTGTGACATTTTACACTCAAGAATTTTGAGTAGATTGGAGACAAATATATTAAGTAAAAGCCAACTTTATCAATATAATTGTCTCCAATCTACTCAAAATACTTGAGTGTAAAATGTTACACCAAAAAATGTAAGTAAATGATGGTTTTACTTTTTAGAGTGTACTTTCGTTTCAAGTTAACAGCGAGCTGTAGCAAAGTGACATCGCTACCAAACTATAATAAAAAGAAAAAATATATATAAGCGTGAACTGAGTAAAAAACAGAAAACAGACCATTTTCATGTGGAACAGGTTCAAAGTGTGTTTCCACAGGACACGACACAAATCTGGTAGAAGCAGGCGGTTGTTAGGCTGCTATAAAATAGACAGTGCGTCCAAATAATCTTGATGGGGTGGAGAGTTTTATACATCAAATGAGGCGGCCGTGGCTCAGGGGAAGGGAGGCCGTCTACGATGGGTTCAAACCTCAGCAAAGTTTAAAAAATCCAAAGATGGCTGCCTTCTGCTCCTCTGGGATGGCAGAGAACAAATTCCACTGCATTGTATTGAAGTTTATACAAACGTGGCCACAACCTTTTGAGTGTTGGACAAAAAAAAAAAACCCAGCAGGAAGATTGATAGGAGCAACAGCTTTAGCACCATTCCAGTCAATTACCGTTTTTTGCATGAAACAGCATCTGCCATGTGTTTGTCAGAATATCTACATGCTTTATAATGACTGACGTTCAACGTTAAGTCTGGCAGAAATGGTGGCACTCAAATTAGTGGTCTCACACCCTACAAATAAGGTAGCTCCTATAATACGGCTTCCCTGGAAATAAACATTTTCTTTAAATGATGCATCTTAGTAAGTTTTCCCTCTTCATCTATTCATGCAGAGATGACAGAAATTACAGTACATGTAAAAAAAAAAAGAAGCTCTGTTGCAATAACTGCGTCAATCACAGCTCTGGACTTTGATTTCAGTGTAGCGGAACTCTGCTGAATTCAAAGCTGATGATTTATCAGCATCATGCGTCTTGCTGCTATGCTTTGCCTGAAGGGTATTTAATGAGCTTTAGAGGGAAATTTTAATTAAGTGGATATGAGCCGTGGACAACACATAACTGAAGAAATACTTCCTATTTAACTACCGACATCACTTCTTTTAGTAGCAGTTTAAATAAATCCACCGTGTGGAGAAGTAGATGTATTTGGCTTTATCTCTTTATTCCAACTTTACTCAAGTCTTAAAAAGCTGTACTTTGAAAAATTTTTCCTTAAGGCAGGGAGTAGGTCTTTGTCACAAGTGGCGGAGTTTTAAGTCTTTTGGTGTCTTTTTCATGAATCAAGAGATGGACCAATGGATTGGGATTCATTTGCAGTAATGAGGACTCTGCTCCAGTGTGTGGTGGTGAAACCAAAATTAAAATCTCTTAATTTACAGTCCATCTATGTTCCAACTCATTTTATAGTCATGTGATTTGGATCATGACCCAAAAAAACACGATCCTAAATAGGGGTGGGTGGTCTAAACTGTATACGGTAGAAACGATATAAATTTGGCCGGCGGTAGAGCATGTTGATGGTGGGAATTGAGACTTGGAGTAGGTTCCAATAGACCTATTCCCATTGGAATTGTACACTTCTAACTTTGTCAATTATTCTTAACAATTCTCGTTTCCGGTTTTCCCAAAATTTCCTATTCAAAGACGAGCGTCGAATCCCCACCCTGCTTTTAATTTGTGCTAATTTTTCTTTTTTCAGTTCACTTCTTTTGTTTGGCTGGATGGTCCATTTGCTTTCACAATGTGTAAAAAGTAAACCATACTGGGGTTCTTTTGCAAGCAAACCAAGACTAGCATTTTCAGGTGGACCAGTGTTTCCTTGCTGATGGGATTGAGATGTCACACCTGCCAAATGTGGATAATCCAAGGAAACAAACTCTGGTTCATTTAATGTTGACCAAAGTGTGCTGGTGTGAAAGTGCCCCTTGAGATAAAAAAGCGCCATCATCATGTGGTTTGGGAAGGATCATATACTGGTAGGCCAGTGTGCATGCACATCCCAGATATCATGTGCTTACCTGATCCCGAATCTGCCTTTGCGGACTGGTGCTGTCATGCAGAACTATGTTTGGGGACTTTTATTTGCGACACCTGTGTTTCACTAATTAGCCACCCCAATAGAACTGATGGGTTCATGCTGTTATGCTCTCTGACATTAGCCGTTCTGTTTCAGCCATCGACTGAGTGTTGTTGAATCGTGACTCCAACATTCAAGTGTCACGGGTGCTTTCACGGTTCCGATTGTGCAGCCCCGCAGTCATCAGGCACTGACGAACTTCACATTCAGTTGTGATGCTGTGAAGGAGCGGTCATTTAGCACCCCTCCCCCCAAAACCCAAGGCAAGGTGGTGCGTACCAAACAACAATGCCGGGTTCTCCCCGAGTACGTCAACGGTAATGTCGTGTGCACCCTTGATTATATATCCGGCCTGGAACCAACTTGAGGTTCCCTAAGGAGAGGCTGGAGAGTGTCGCTGGGGTATTTTGGGGTTACTGGATCCGTTACCTTAATACCTGACCGTTAATAAGGAGGAGGCAAAGAATGGATGAATGCATTTTTCAATTGTTCTCTAAACACTCCCTAACCTGTAGGATAACAGCATTCTCTTTGAATGAAATGTCTACTATACTTTTAATCTTCCACAAACTTTAATTTAGCCAAAACCGTAGAATCATAATGTGCTAAACAACTAAATAGAACGTAAGTGTCACAAATGGTGAATAGTGAGATAAAGTAGGAAAGAGAAAACAAAAAAATATGATGATAAAATATGACAATATAGGGATAAGACTAATAGAAACAAGACAGGAGTCCTTTAGAAAACAGACGAAAACAGCAAACTTTCTTGTATTCTACATCAGTAAGAGTTCTTTATAAGAGTTTTCTCCCAGACTTGTGACACCACTTCCCATATTTTCATTGGTATTCAACGCTGCATAAAGATCGAAGCATCTGCTGTCCCGGTGTAAGAAATGGAGATTTACGACGGTGTATTTGTTGGCTCGGCCTAATCCTTCGGCTTTCCTGAGAATGGAAGCTCGTCAAATAGACCGACAGTCACCCAGACTTCTCTCAACAAGCCTTCCTTGTCAGATTGCAGAGACACAATCAGGCATTTGCACACACTCGCATTCTTTCCCCAGCAAGGGGTCACATACCCAATCAGGTACACACAAATACATACACCCACATGGCGGTGTAGTAGTGAGCTCAGCATCTGATGACAGTATCAGGTCTTCGTGTGATTGAGGTGACGGATGGTAGAGACAGGATGGGGGTTGTCATCCGCAGTGAGTGACAGGAAGATGGGGTGGGGGAGGTGGAGGGGTTGTGACAGTCGAGTTCAGGGCGTGCAGACTTTCCTTCTCGCCGTCTTTGTGTTTTCTTCACCTTCTCTTTCTCGATCTTCCTTGCGCCTGCCAGGCTTTCTCAACCTTTCCGTCTTCTTCGTCCTGTCTGTCCATCTCTGTTTCTCTCCCAGTCTCAAATACATTTTTTTTTACCCCTTTATATCCCCGGATGATGAGTGGTTGGAGTTTGCCCTTTGTTCCTCGCGTCAGACAATACATCAAGAAAAAACAATGGGAGGCTCATAAATAGGGTTTTAGAGAACATGCATCCAATTTACTTTGACAGTGGGGGAGGTGTGTTTTTGTGCGTGTGCAAGAGCGGATGTCACTTTGACAGGTCCTGCAAATGAGGCAATATTGTGCAGGTATTGACTGACATGGGAGGCCTCGGGCCCTCTGCACACTAAGAAAAAGTGGTCACCATAAATCACGATTGCATTAGCAGCCAACACTCCGGAGGAATATGCAGACTTAGCCCCCCCCCCTTTACACCTGATGATGACCCAACACCGACATAAAAATAAAAGCCAGAATGTAGATGGTCTTGGCAAGCTGTTCAAGCGTGTATTATAAAGTCAGTGGGCTCCTTATTATGTGTGATAGAGGAACAAGGAGGAATTTTGATCATCCACAAAACTTCCTAAACAAGGTCGTGGTGGGTTGTAATCATGGCGGAGTGTAAGGAAGTATGGTGGCAACATATCCAGAACTTGGGCCTCGTGCACACCCAGGTATGGACGTAATTTTGGGGATGGGGTGCTGGTGGGGTACACTTATTTAAAGACAGTTTTGAGCCCCAAAGTTTTTATGGTCTAAAAACAATATTACGCTATAATAAATGGATACTGGCTGTTGCTTTTAGGCGTAGGGTTCGTATCATGGCACTACTTAAGCAGATCAAGCCCTCGCGCCTGTACTCAAGCCAGTTATGCCTCCCCCCACCACCTTGGAAATCAAAATTTCATCCTTGACAATATAGAGCAAGACTATTTTTGCAAGTACCAAAAGCACAGTAGCAACATGATTAGCTTCAGATTGAGGAAGATTTTAAAAAATGTATTGCGATATAACCAAGAGGTTATAAAGGCGATAGAAAAACATCAAAGTTATCCCCCATCTAGTTCTTATGCGTTAGTTTGATAAAGAAGTTTTAAACATGTTCTTGAGCAAAAACACATTTGTAAGGGACAGAAACCTGCAAGAACCAAATTTTCATTTAATATCATCTAAAACATCTGATGTCAAGATCACAAACTCAGATCAATCAGCAGCTGGGGGGGGGGGGGGG
>SSNR01000057.1:1014974-1026223 GCA_006937965.1 Callopanchax toddi | reverse complement strand
GGGGGGGGGGGGGGGGGGGGGTCCGCAGAAAGTACCTTAATTCTGCTGCCGGCCCTTTTCAAAGATCAAGGGGAGTTTGGTGGTATTTAAAAAGAAAATGCTGAAAACTATCCTTTGAAACTCTTGAGCCAAGCTGCTGGTAGAATATTAATGCTGTAAAGATCTTTGACATGTCTAGATGCGGTGATGTTTGCTTCCCAATTTTTTAACCTCTAAATCATTTTCTCCCACTTCAAAGTATGATTGAACCCCCACCATGCTTAAGATTTGGAGGGTGATTGTTATGATCTTTGGAGCCTAGGGGGCAGCTTGGGCTTTAGCATCTTGCCCAAGGATACGTTGACACATGGTCTACCAGACTGGGGAATTGTACCACTGACCATCCAATCAGTGGATGACCAACATTACCCAATGGGCAATGGCCACCCCATTTCTTTTTCTCTTGGATTATTTTTACAACATTTAGTACATATGATTTAAATATGTAACACCTAAAGCCTGATTTATACTTCTCCGTCTGCGTCGTTACGGAGACACGCAACGCCATTATGCGTCGATGCAAGCTCTCTACGACATGCTCGCAGAGGCTGACGGAGACATGCCCAAATTCTAACTATGCGTCGAAAGCGACGGACAACGCATGCCTGTGATTGGTCGGCTCAACACCCCGTGATCATTTCCGGCTTCATGCCGCTACTAACAGAGTAGTAATAGTAGAATCTCGCGGAAGCAGATATGGATCAGCTTGAGAAACGTCTGGCAGAAGAAGTACGAACATTTATATCATCCATCAGTGTCCCTAAAGAGCTACATTTTCGCTCGTCGTCTGCCTCGTCCTCACTGAACGGACGGACGGACATTCAACAGACGCCGCTGTCTCCTCACTTCTGTTTAATTCTTTTTAACAACGTTGTTTGTTCCTCCAGATCAATCTGTTCAAACTCAATCAAAATTTGCTCTCTGTCGGCCATTACTGAGCTGAAATAAACAAACTTTGGTCGACCGGAGGCATTACTGCAGAAAAGTTATGCGCCCTCTGCTGTCCTGGTGGAGAATTGCTTCACAACACTGATGGAGAAGTAAAAATCAAAAACGTCTCCGTCAATACGTCTGCGTGTGAGCGCAAACGTGCTGTCGGAGAAGTAAAAATCAGGCTTCAGAAATCATATCCATCTAACCTTTATGTCTATAGACCTGTTGTCACACATCATAAAAATCCTCAGGTGACTCCACCTGAAAGAGGCTCCAGGAACTGTTTATGACCCCCTTTTGCTTATCGTAGCGTTGAAGGTGCTATCACATAAAGTGTGGAGTCAGCAGCATCAAAATCAGTGATCATAAAAATGTTAATGAAGCTGATAAAGAAGGCTGGCTCTGTTCTGGGGACTCTAGATCTTATTGGACGAAGGAGGACACTACAATGGACAACCCTGAGCATCCTCTACACTAAACTGTAATTTAACAACACACTACAGAAGATCATTCTCACCCACAGCTAAAACCTGATGAAATGACTATTTGAAAAAACAAAACAAAATTATAAATATTATACGTGTTAAGAGGTACTAAACTGTCTAATTTCCCTCTGGGATTATTCAAGTATTTTTTATTTGATTTGACTGATATATAGGAATCGTCAAAGGTAGAACCAAAAGGAAGGAATCCTTAATGATTTCCTTCCTCAACCGCCATGTGACACAAGAGGAAATACCTCCTGATTGCTACACATGTAAATAAAACTTCTAAAATAACTTTAATACTTTATTTGCCTCGAAATATTGAATACTAGCACAATTTCAGCTGATTTTTAGATTCATGTGTCATTGTTTTCTCAATTTTGTGGAAAAATATATTTTAAAAAGCAATGCTTGTTTAATGTTTTTCACCGTGTTTTTTTCCCCAATACTTGTTAATATTCTTCCTAGGGTTAAAAATACTGATGATTGAAACGATTTATAATGTTTTCATTTACTTGAGTTTTGTTGTAATTTTTTAATATTTAGTCTATGGATCTGAACTGAATTATCCCTTTGTTAATTCCACAAATGAAAAAAGTACTAAAAAATATTTAGTTAAGTTAGAAATTAAATTCAGAGGGAAAACAAGCAGCTTAAAAACAAAATCTACGTTGACAAACTGGGAGAAAGCGGACTGAAAAGAAAAAAATGGGGTGGTTGAAATTCCTAGATTGCCATGGTTACAGATCGCATCAGAGCATTGAACTAAATGGTTAAAAACACAAACAGAAATCATTACATAATCCAAAGCTGAACACAAGGGTTTTATTTCTTTCATTAAAATATGCTTATTAGGAAATTTCTAAATGATACAAAAAACACAAAAACCCAGAGCTGCTGCTTTAAATTGTCACTAGTGTGACATTATTCTTGAATTTAATTTAAACCAACAAATATATTTTTAGTTTTTAAAAGTTAACTATAAATTTACATTTTCCCAGAAATTAGGTATATTTTTACGTCAAACATTTAGTTATACTTCACTTGATCTTACTCAAGCAAAGCACAACCTTAAGAAACCAATAGAAACCCTTTTAAAACGAGAGGCTGCTCGCTGCAGAACCAGAAAGGCGGAGCTGCACCAGGTTCAGCCATTCAACCAATCAGACCCGGCCATTCCATCAGAGTCAGCTCCCACACCTCCCGTGTGATTGACCTGGTTACACTGGGCTGTTAGATCCGAGAACGAGGTGTTGCATCTCCGCCGGATCCAGAGTACAAAGTCCGGTGGAGATGCAACACCTCGTTGTCGGGTAATGCTGCGAGCGTGTCCGCGGAGCTTCGTACGGTGCTCCTGGTCCGGCGCAGCTTTGTGCTGCGGCTCCGCGAAGCGGTCAGGGTTTCCCCGGTGCTTTGGGCCCCCGCCAGGTTAAGCCACAGAGCGCTAAAAGCTGCTATCAGCGGCTAATGCTACACTGGGTCTGCAGAGCTACTTGCTGCGGGTCCGCGAAGCGCTCAGGGTTTCCCCGGTGCTTTGGCCCACGCCAGGAGCTGATAGCAGCTAACAGCCGCTATTAGCGGCTAATGGTGGCTAACACTACGAAGCAAAGTGGGCTAGTTCGGCTTTCTCTGTTAGGCTCTCGTTGTAGTTCGTATGACAGAAAATATTTCTCATTCACAAACTAATACTGTTACAAAAACATGACTGAAACCCCGAGATATTTAATCAATTTTGAGGATATGTTTTATCCTGAAAACAAGGGGAAACAGAAGGAGAAACAGGCAGATATTCAGTTATTTTCTTGTAAATTCACTCTTTTGCAATAAAGTTATTAAAAAAAAACAGCGAACAAGTCAGCGGGGCTGTGTAGCGGGACAGGGCTGACTCTGGTTGAATGGGCGGGGCTGAACCTGGTGCAGCTCCACCTTTCTGGTTCTGCAGCGAGCAATACTTGTTTAAAACTCAAAGAAACCTAGGATGATCAGGCTTTTCAAATTGTATGCAACTATTTCTATAGTGAAAAGTTATAGACAGGGGTGCACATAATTGTGTCATTGAGGTACTCAAGGGAGTAATTGGTGCTGATATTTGATGCGCACGTCCTCTCTTTACGCGCTGCAGCGTGTGCAAGTTTGCGGCTGTACGAGTGCTCCTTCACAGCGCCCCACAATGAAAAGTGAAGCTTAAAGCTCACTCTGCAGCTTGTCAGTGTGGGATCACGGGCTGCGCGATTGATACTGCAACATACCACACTGGTGTACTTAAGACTGTTGTGAATGAGAATGGACTGGTGCATATGCATGACATTTACCATGCGTGCACACCGGTGTACCGGTTATCTGCACCTTTGAATATAGAGCTGATCAGTGATGTTCAGAAGGCAAAAATTCTGTGGAATCCCTCATCAATCACATGAAACCATCTGGTCTGATTTCCTAAAATCTGTTTTGTTTCCGTTACCTGAAGCAACAGATTGTTTTCCTGCTACCGGATGCTTTTTTATTTGACAATTTTTTCAGGTTACTTGATGCTTTCCAATGTGATGTATCCTCCCCCGATACCTGATACCATTTGATTTGACAGATTTTTAGCTGACACCTGACGATGTTTTGATTTGACATTTCCCCCAGACAGCCTAATACTTTTTGATTCGACTATTTTTCCATAATCATCCTGATGATTTTTTCCTTAAACCTCCTTAAGCCTGGTTTTTATTCGACACTTGATGCTCTTTTTGTCTAATGGAATAATTTTTCTCATAAATTGCTTCTTTAACAGATATTTTTCTGCTACTTGATGCTTTTGAATTGGACTGACTGTTCCCAAAACCCTTTTTTTTTTGTCGATTTTTATTTTTTCCAATCTCTGGTGCCTTTTTGTCCAACGGGTTTTTTACTCGATACCTGATGCTTCTTGTCTGTTGGATTCATTTCCTGATAAATGATTTCATCCAACAGATTTTCTTCCTGCTACCTGATGCTTTCAGATTTCACAGATCGTTACCTGATACTTTGTCTGATGGATATTTCGCCAACACCTTGTGCTTTTTCGTTTAATAGTTTTTTTCCCTAACACCTGATCATCTGATGGCTTTTTTCCCCTCACATGAAACTTATATTTCCCTTGAAATATGTCTGTCTTTAAAATGTAAGGTTTGACATCTGAAGATGTTTTCCTGACACTTAAGGATCTCTTAAATTAGACACTGTACCCTGGTACTATAGACTAAAACTATATAAAAAAAATATAAACCACATTAATTCTCAAATCTGCTGCTTTAAAAAACACCTTAAAAATGATCTACACTTAATTATGTTACCAGATAGAAAAGATGTACCAGATGTCATGAAACAGGCCTAAATTTGCAGCCTGAGCACAGTGGGAATCCTGACTTATATCATCAAAATTTAACAGCCACATTTTTACACCCCACCTGCAAATTCTCCTCCACGGTCTCAGATCCAGAGACAGCTATCCGTGACTGTGAACCTGCACAGAAAACCAAAGGACTTTCATGCCTGACACATCAGCTCGGCTACTCCCAGGTATTCCAGCAGCACATAGCGTTCTTAGGCTCTGCTGTCATTTTTGTCCGCTTTGCTTCCTCTCTTGTTCGGAACAAAGACTGTAAGATGAGGGTCATCTTTTTTGACAGCAAGGGCAGCCAGCCCCTCTGAGGTTGTCATACTCCACTGCCTTGCTCCGCTTTGACCGGCCTCTTTCCAAAAGGTGTGTGTTCTGGCAGCGTGCGACAAAAGGGAAGTCATTGAAATCCCGATTTGCGAAGCACCGCCCAGCTTTAACGTCTGCTGCGATCGCGGGGGGAAGGCGTCGTTGTCACGGCCCTTTTTGTGACCGCAGCGTAAACGTCCCACATTACGGATCTGAAACCCTTTGACAGGGCGGGTGCTGACCTTTGGATATAAATAATACTCTCTGTTTGACTCGTAAAGAGAACAAACGCTCCGTTCTCCAAGCGACTGTTGGTGGCTTCGCTAATTGCTTTAGTGTGCTTGTCTCGTAGGCTGCCAAGTTGCACTCTGCTGAGCCACGGACTTGGCCAGCACATGAGAGAGAGTTGGACAACAGGGCTTTAAAATATGCCAACATCCATTTGACTGCTTGGCAGTAATACAAAAGGGGGTGGGAAGGGGAGGCCGGGAGTGACGGAAGAGGAGAATGAGAGAGGAACAATACTGGTGAATGATAGTGGTCAGAGGTAGCACAGCAATGATAGTGAGAAATATTCAGCTCGCTGAGTAGTAGATAATATCTCCGATGTGTTTTAGGCCTATTTTGGATCCAGATTGCCCAACGCGCTCCCATCCAGCGTGCAGAAATTTACATAAAAATCAATAACTATTGACTTGCCATTAAATTTATTCCCCTCTCCCCTGAACTATTTTCCCTCTCCTGCTCCTCTTTTCTAATTCTTAATGATTGCTTTTCTACTCCGCAGGGGGGGGTGGGGGGTGGGGAGAAGTCTTCTAAAGTCCCGAAGTTTCCTCCCTGCTTGATTTGCATCAACTGCACAGCAAGCTCACAAACCCGCCTGTCATCCAAATCATGCATGGGATGAGTGACAGCATATCAAATCCCAATCTTTGAGACAGTTCTTGTTGGAAGAAAAGAGAAGAAAAGCTGATGAAAAGGGAAAATCTCCCTGAAACTCCTCTGTGGTGTCAAGAACCTTGGCATGCCTTCAGAAGTCGATTTGTGTGTGTGTGTGTTTTTGCAGAGGCTTGTATAATGGCTTTGACACCGAGTCCTCAGATTGTGACCGTCAGCTGTAATTCAGTGTTAGGTCATCTAGAAAAGTCCCTTTCTGGCAGTGGTATAAAAAAGGTTGGTATGCAACTAAGGTGGGGATACTTTTTAGAGTTTCCGCTTGATGATACGGTGTTACTCCAAAGCGAGAGCCAATATGTTCTGTTGACCCTTGTCATACTTAAGCACCTACCTTTGTGTAGTTGTTGACTAATCCTAATCCTTTACCAAATTCCAAACCATATCCTACTTTCAAATAACGGTTTGATATACTTTTGATTAAAGGTTGGGAACCTCTGGCCTCCCCATACCCGTCATACCAGGCCTGCCATACAATGTCAAATCAAAAATTAAACTCTGAGGGAAAAATATCAACAACCAATAGTCTTCTGTGACCAAATGGACAGCTTTTCATACACTTGAGGCTGAATTGGAGCAGCAGTCGATCAACACACGGTCAATCTGGAGTGACTGGGGGTCGTTAACTTCTGCAGTGGCCTTCCCTGCAACAACGTCCAGGGGGAGGGGGCGTGTCCAGGGTGCCACGAGAGGCTTCTGGTCGATGGGAAGGGGGCGTGTCCCAAGGTACAGCGCTGTGCAGTCTGGACAGAACCAGCACTGGGTCCAGATCTGAGCCGCTTCGAGAAATTTCTGACCCAGGGGAAGGGGTCTGACCTACTGCAGCCGCTTTGATTCAAATCATACAGCAAGTCAAAACATACCATCCACGGTATATTTGTCTAATTCACAGGAGGGCAACCTTGGGCCTCAAGGGCTAGTTTCCAGCATCACAAACTCCCTTCTCCGAGGTCCAGTATCCAGCATGTTATGGGTGTTTCCCTGCTTCAACACACCTGCTTCTAATGAATGGGTGACTAACAGACTTTCCCAGAATTTGACATGTCGAGGAGGTAATTCAGTTATTTGAATGAGGTGTGTTGAAGCAGGGAAACAACAAAAACCTGCTGAATACCGACCCTTAGTGAAAGGAGTTGTTGATCACTGTTTTAGAGCTTTCAACACACCTGATCTGAATTAGTGGGTAATTAAGAGGCTTCTGGTGGCCTTTAAGGCACACTGAGGCAGTAATTTAACATTTAAATCAGGTGTGTTGAAACAAAACATACACCAGCACTTGAAGACCAGGATTTTCCACCTCTGGGCTAATATTAACTCTTAACCAAATTCCAACCCTTAGCCTTAAAATAAACATTCTCTATTATAGTTAGACTCACCAGCCCTCTTAATTCTTAATCAAATTCGAACCAGATTCAGACCAAGCAGCAAGTCAATCCATACCATCCACCGCATATTTGTCTAATTCTTACCCTTAACAATATTCCTACCCTTATCTGATCCTAATAAATGCTGTCTCCTGTTAACCCCACTTTTTTGTACTTTCAATTTAGTCTTTTATTTATTACCCAGTGATCCTGGCTATAATCCTACCCACATTCTATCCACTTGAGTAGATCTTAGCAATACAGAATGTGTAGTTTTCACTCCAATCGCAAAAAACAAAGGTAAAGACTTCCATGCCCCAAATTGCCCTTTGAACTATACAATGACAAAATGTGAAAAATCTAAATAAACCAGCAAAGACTGTTTCACTTATATCCATTGGTAGCCATTTATTTTACCTTTAGTGAAATATGTTTGTTTATTCATTTGGTTGATGCTTTTATCCAAAGCGACTTACGGTATTACATACACCTATAGGGCATGTTGTGACTTGTGAGAACGTGCAACTCCACGCAGAAAGGCCACAGCCGGGATTTGAACCGTGACCTTCTTGCTGCGAGGCAACAGTGCTAACCAACTGCGCCACCATGCAGCCATATGGAATTATTTGATTTTTTAAAATCATATTTCTAGAATTCATCTCAAGACGCCCATTATTGTTGTTCACAATCCTCATGAGGGTCCTGACTCAAACATTTTCACCGACAGGTTACCACGAATCAGTAATTCTCAAAGTATAGTCTGGACCAAACGTCAATTCAATCAGGTCTCCACCCACACAACATGTTAGGAACACATGATTGATACAATAAGTTGACAAATGTTTTTTTGTGTCATTATCAGAAAAGCCATGGAAAACCTTTGACCTTAGCTTTAAAAAACCCTGATTTCTACCTTTGAATATCAAGTATCTAGTAAAAGTACAAAGTAACCATCACCCATTTCACCCAGTTTCAAAGTTCCAGGCTCAATCAGTGCAAATGAAGCAAAAATGTCTCCTATCTTGCTCTCACTGGACGGTTCGATATGGTATCTGCCGTGAAAACACTCTGGAATGCTTGAAGCCACAAACATAAAAGCGGAATCATAAATCATAGGACTGTACTGTAATCTCCGACGGCAGCCTGCAGTTGTTTCATGATGATAAGTGATTGAGTGTGCAGCAATATTTGTTCATCTGAACTGCCTCTCATCGGCAGGATCATTTAAGTTGTGATGTGGCGGGGAAAATTCTTTTAATCCATCCCAAGCTGGTCTTCTATGAAGCTGTGCACTTGATAAAATCTGAAAACCAGATAGCTGATGTTGAGCGTGAATGCATAATGTTAAAAAAACACCCATTTGATGGGTTGATTTTTGCATCGCCGTTTGAGTCCTGAAGCCTTTCAAAGAGACAGCCAGACAGGCAGCCTCTGATGGAAGACATGCTTTCCGAATCGCTCGGTGTGAATACTGCTGAGTAAACTAGCCAGAAGACAGGATCAACATGGGAGAGGGGATGTCAATTACTAAATCAACTGCTGTAAGAGGTCACAGCGGGGGAAGAGATTTGGCTTTGGACGATCACTTTGCTGTCCCTTAGGGCGCCGGCTCTTCCCCGTCGCCTTGCATCATTCTCCGCCCTCCGCCGGTGTTGTCATTGGTCAGATATTTCTTCCTCAAGCGTTTGTATTGTGTAAAGAAGTTTGGAACGCTGGTGCTTTCACAGCTGAAAGTTTGCAGATGACACAGAAGTGATGAGCCAGTTCGCGGAGCGTAATGAGTCATCCTGCAGGGGGTTTGTGACGAGGTCAGGCGTGGCATCCTGACAGCAATCTGTCACTTCTGACAAGGCGATGGAGTGACCACCCTTTGGGCTGGATAATGAGCTTATGGATCATAGCGGACAAGTTCAAACTGCCTTAAAGAACAAAAGACCATCATCTAAACATGGTCAAATGAAGGCTAAAAGCACACTTGTTATAGATGGGAGAAATTGCATTTTCACATCACTGCCTTCTGAGTATTGCCTTCCATTGCTTAGTAAAGGATGCATGCATGGCCCACTATGCCAATGTTGCTAATTCCCACCTGTACGGAAGATTTACAAGATGCAGTGTGGGAGGAAGGCTTAAAGCAACACCAGCAATCTAACCCTCCCAAACCACAGAGTGTTTAGTCCCTCGCTGTCTAACAAATGGCACTGCAGCATTTCAATACCGGAGCAGATTTCTCCCTCAAGCTATGAGAAGGCTGAAGAAGTGTCTCACAAATATAACCAAGTGAACTGTGAGCAACAACTACCCCAGAGTGCTCACAATTCACCGTATACCCACACATGTAAGGAGGGGAAATAAATATAAATGTAATCCATCCCCCTCGTTTCTTCGCCACCATTAGTAGGACTAATGACGGGGATGTTTGACACCGAAACAACAAACGTGGCAGTTAAATAAGCAAATTACATATCAGACTTTTCTAAGTACCATAATTATGATTCACAATAATTAAAATAAAACCATTTCTCAGGCATAAATGCGCAAACTGGACAATGCCTGAACCCTAACTCTAAATGAAGGTGTAAGATGTGATGGTTCCATGCATTTGTTGAGAACACACAATGCAATCATGGCTCTTCTTTGACCACACAACAAGTAAGTATAGATTTGAAATTACGGTACTTGAATCAAATGTTGCGACACTTTTCTTCCAGCAGATCCCACAAGGACGACTTCTCAGAATTAGACTTCATAGTACTTCTGTTTCAATTAGTACATATCTGTAACTTGCTTGAATTAAACGACTTTTTGGCCAAAAGTTTTTTAAAACTTGGTATCACAGTCAACTAGCTTGTTTAACGTAAATAGCTGAATGAATAAATGAATGAATTTGTACATTTATGTAGTGTTTTTGTACATTGTACAAAACAATACACACAAATTCATCCTTGTACAGGGAATATAATTACAAATTTTTTTACCCTCATTGCGATAAAAATAAATATTACACAAAATGCTGTCCCACTTCTTAAAACAATGTATTTACTGAAAAGTAATTTGAAAAGCAAAGTTGCTTTTTTAGGCTCCAATTTTGTCTCATTCCAAGTTTTTACTCCAGTAATAGAAATACAAAATTAATCTGGATTATTATGTCAAAATAGTGTTTACCACCACCAAACACTATGAAATGTGTTTATTTATTAATAGATAACTTATCAATGTCCAACCAGCTTTGTTCTTAATCAGTTCTTTCTACGTTTTGTATTAGTTTAATCCTCCTGAGGAATGACGACAACTTTTATAAGCAAACATTAGTTTTAACACAGTAATCAGCAAAAAAAAAAAAAACGTAATTTAGATCATTTTAAAATAACTTGGGTCCCAATACTGAACCTTGCGGAACACCACAGGCTATTCTACGATGCTGTGAGTCAGCATTTTTGCTTAATACATATTGAAACTTATAACTTCTTAATCAGTGATGTGCAACACCTATTATTACATAGTAGTCACATTTTTGAGGGAGTAGTTTTAAGTAAATAAAAAGGCACCTCTGCAGAATTAGGTTTTTATAATCTACAGCCATTGTTAGATTTTCTACAAATTCTATCACAACTAAAGATGATATTCAGATACTCCTGAACCCATGTTGATCATCACCAAGTAAATCACATTTATAAAGATAAAAAGTCTTTAAAAATGTAGTAAAGTGTTTTAGGAAACATCTCACGGAAACATGTCCAACAATAAAAATCTTTTTTTAAATGGCTCCAATGCTAATTTTTTTTTTTTTTTTTTTTTAAA
>SSNR01000057.1:980707-1014964 GCA_006937965.1 Callopanchax toddi | reverse complement strand
TAATTTTTTTTTTTTTTTTTTTGTAAAGTAAAATCTTCCACAAAGTTTTGCAAAACTGAAAAAAAAAAATCACGAGGAGTCTTAAATAAATAATGCATACTTTTTCTTGAAGGTGAATTTTTCGACAGTAGTTTATAAAGATGTGGTGGGGCGTTGGTATATTATGGTATATAATTGGACACATCATATCCAACAGACATGATATGTACCACAATTACAAACCAGCCAGCAGCAGTGTTTCTGGATGATTCAGTGAAGGTTTACCCTTTATCTCAGATGCTGCAGCTTTAATAAATGCCATACGACCCAATCCATCTTGGTTACATGACATTTCGGCACTTTACAACAGTTAACAAGGCCTTCTATACATCATGCCAACGTCTGAAATAACGACATTCTTATGTGACATGATTGGAATCACCAAAATGACAAGAATCTTCCTGACCTCCTGCTTGGTTTGTGGAATTCTGTAGAATATTGGACCGTCTGAGATTGTTCGTTTATTGAGCGCACTTTAAAAGGCCTGCTTGTGCACTCTGCCTCCCACACACACACACACACATAAAGGTATACACACTCCAGCACACAAGCGTCTCTTTCCCCTGCAGAATCTGCTTCGACAAGATAAGTGTGGGACTTGTAATTGTGCGAGGGCCCTCATCTCTCCGCACTGGCTGATAATGGCGCTGTGAAAGCCTTGTGCTCATTACGCTCGCTTTTGTTGTTTTTATTGCACAGCTCGGCTGATTATTTTTTCAAGAGAATTCAGCGGGTTTAATGCTCTCCCTTGTTGAGCTGCCACTGTGGTGCACAAATAAACCAATAAATAAATGGATGATTAAAAAAAAAAACCTCTACTTCGAAATCTGAAAAGATTTCTTTGAGATTCTTTGAAACACCTTCAATACGTGCACCAAGCCTATTGGCATAAGGCACTTGCGATGGCAGTGCTGATAAAGGAAACTTCCAGACTGCTTTCTGACTTGAGCTGAACGCTCACACAGAGATGCCGCGAGTATTATTGTCAAGGACCATTTCAACTGCAAAAGTGCGTGAAAGCATTAAAAAAAAAACACAGATAAACTCTCCCCATTCACTTTCGCTACATGGCGAAAACTCCCTCAATAGCTGGTGCTCAAGCTGTGTGTGCTTTGGTTTCCCATTATCTTTTTGAAAAATGTGAGATTAAACGCGACCTTGGGTTTACTAGGCTGTTATAATGGAGAAGCAGACACAGACACAGTCCAGAGTTATTATTTACAAGTCAACCTCCCTATAGATGTATTAGACTGCTGAAGCGGTGAACTGAAAAGCTTTTTAAATTTATTCTTGGGCTTAAAAAAAAAATGCATGCCTTATGTTTTCCTGCTCAGTACATAAGAACACAACATACACCTGCATATTACAGCATAAAAAACAGGTCACAGCCAACATTTATTTAGTTTCTTTTAAGTCAGTAGTTAAAGTGCATCATTGTTTTCGTTGCTTGACAATTTCCGCAAGAGTTATCACAGTTGATTGATTCCATCTTTGCTAGGTTCATCGTGAAAAGTACTTGGAGAAAACCCATGCATGTGCAGAAAGGCCCTTGCTAGATGCTGAACCATCCATCTATTTTTCCACACCTTGTCCAAGAACAGGTCTAGAAAGGACTTAGATTTCACTTTCTACAGTGAGCCTCTTCGTCTCCTCCTGAGGGATCTCCATGCATTTACCAGGCAAGATAAGCTATGCAATCTTTCTAAAAAACAATATGAGCCTGTCTCAGAAACTCCATCAGGACATGTCCAGAAAACCTTCAAAAGAAGGCAACCAGGAGGCGTCCTAATCAGATGCCTGAAACACTTCAGCAGATGTATTTCACCAGGCTCCTCACCTAATCTTTAAGTTTTCTGCAATCTTGATCTTTCACTTGTGATTCAAATCTCATGAGCATAGCGGAGGATTGGAATGTAGACAGACCAGTAAATCGAGAGTTTTGTTCTTTGGCTCAGCTCCTTTACTGTGACAGACCAAAGCAATGCCATCATTAGAGCAGATGAAGCCCCTTGGTAGCTCTCTTGTTTCATCCAACCATCACTTGTGGACAAGACACCAAAAGGGGAATGGCCGTAAATGTCAACGGCCGGTTTAAGTTTCATGTTACACTGTCAGAAATGAAAGTACAGAATTGTACCTTTTGTCGTCACTGGGGTGGTACCCTTAAAAGTACAATTTTATACCTTTAACTGGGGGGGGGTTGTATCCTAAGGGGTACAAATCTGTACCCTAAGGTACAGGTTTGACTAGGAAAGGGTACAAACTACATAACTGTATCCCAGTTAAGGTACAAAATGGTACCTTTGAGGGTACCACCCCAGTGACAATAGAAAAGGTACAAATCTGTACTTTCATTTCTGTGTAAGGGGAAAAAAAGCTACACTTTCAGAGCGATTTGCTTCAAAAGGTTCACTCGTGTGCCGACAATGCCCATTGGATAACCCGGCAATTAGCGCTCGCAATATAGCTGTTACCTTAACAAGGAATATCAGAAAGTTTTAATATCATGCAATGGTCGTATGACAAGATCTCATTGAGATTACCTTTATTGATCCCTCAGAGGGGAAATTCAGTTTCAGTACAATCTTACAGGACTACACACAGACAGGTAAGATAATCCTCGTGGGCTAGCTGCCACCTGTGTGGCGCCCCCTTTAAGCAGACAAGAAAAAGGGCTAACAATAGGTAAGGATGAGGAAGAAAAGTACACCCCTAATTACCAGCATGCAGTTTGGGTTTTACAAAATACCACTAGACTGTATATAGGTACTCTATTTAGGTCTATGTGGCTCAACTTGTCATTGTGGGAATGTTTGCTATACCAAAAATAATGGGCATGACACAAGCAACGTCAAATGAGAAGCATTTGGATTGCAACACAATCAACCTCGGTCAAGTCATATTAAACTAAATATTCAAGCAATGTTGATAAAGTTGGCTTTTCAAACAGCACCTTCAAATACCTGGCATCATACCAAACCCCGCTCCAATCAATGTTCCCATAAGAATCTGTCCCACAAACATGACAGTACTATATTGCACCTCATCATGCTTAAACCAACAAAATTAACGAGCATTATTGAGATTGATTGTAGCTGGCTCTGGGGCTGCTGGCCTTCATTAGCAGATGACAAAGTGGAAAGTGGATGGCTATAAAGGTGGGTTTTATGCCCACTCATCTGTTGGTGCTCACAACTCAGACTCTGAGTTGCCTGTTCCTGCTCCAGACATCAAGCAGCTATAAAGTACTCGAGCATTTTACAGTCTTTACCATTTAAGTGTCGTAAGAAGGAAGCCTTTGACCTTAATGTGTACTCTGCGGCTAACATTTTTAAACAGCACGACACTCTAATACATCCGTGTTGTTTAGGGTGATTGATACTTTTAAGAGAAGGTGCAAAAAATGCATACCATGCTTAAAAATGACTGATGAAATTTAAGATTTTCGGCATCTCCAACTAGCAACTGTATCAAAGTGTTCTCTTAGAATCATACCTGCAATCAGACTTTTAAAGTATAGTATTTTATCTTCATTTACATCAAAAGAAACTTCCCTGAAAAGAATTTTATACCAAAGGATTACATAAGGCTCGTATAAAGAAGTAAATCAGACTGAAAAGTCTGGTCAGGTCATGCATTCCAGATGGAGCTTTTGCATAATATTCCACCAAGGTTATTAAAATGTATTTGGTATATCATTGGTAATCAAAAATTTGATTCTAATCAGGCACATTTAAGAAAAATCTGACTGCTATTGTAGATGTCTATGAAAAAGAAATGATCTTATGCAAAGTAGCAAAGGATTGAAGAGCACACAAATGCAAGACATGATGAACTTCAGACTGATTCAACATAAAAAAATCAGTGCTGCATACTATAAGCAGCAAAGAAAATCCAGGATAATATATACTAAGGGTGATAAAGACTAAATGCAAAACAAATGTGGTGATTATTAACAAAAACCAGGTGGGTGGACAGAACTGACAAAAAGACCAATTCCACTAAATGATATGGGAAGTGAAAGACAAAGAAGAAATCAACAAAACAACACGCGAGAGGAATCCTAAAAACCAAGGGACCATGACAGGTGGCTCATAAATAGATGACAAAAACATTAAGGCCTTTTTCATTGGTCTGCTCTGGGAACAATGTCAAACAACACAATGAAATGTGTGGAAGTGGAGCCAAGCATGTCTAGATCTAGGTATAAATTACAGACAGATCCCAAGACAGCAGAACCAGTCCGAATGTTATTGGTTTTATTGAAGGAGTTAACGTAAAAACAATCATTAAAAATAAGTGTATGCAAATTTGTTACAATCTTTAAACACAAGAAAAACTATAACAAATACATTGCTTAGTTCTCCTTGTACTTAATTTTCACAAAGATTCACTTTTTATCCAAGAAGCTTTTAAAATTCAAGCAAACGTACACGAAATTCTTTAAAAAAATAAGAAAAATGTTCAGGTTCTTTATTTGAGTGAACTGGATTTTCCATGCTCTGGGTGATTTCAAGTCCATCTATCAAGCATTTTTTTTCTCACACAAAACATTTGTGGTGAAAAAATAATGTTGATCACACTAATCCGTTTTACAATAACTGTCAGGTGTTTTAAATAGTCGTTTTTGTGGTACAAAAGTGGCAAAAAATCTCCTGATTTCCCGTTACACGATGCGTGGCGCAGCCTAAGACCAAAGACAAATGCTATATGGAAAACATAGCATTCGTATAAAGCCCACTAATTGATTTATCCCTGTTAAATATGGTATATGTTGTGTATGTGGAGGTTGTTCGGACTCAGACTTTGTCTGAACACTTGGTACACCGGTTTCTTACAGAAACAGGTGATCAGTGTGTTCACAGAACAATTATCAGCTCAGTAAATATAAAAACCCACTACAGACATCTAAACACAAAAAAACTATGTGAAAAAATGTAAAATAATTTTCTGTACATGACTAAGTTCCAAAAAAATAATAAAATCTACGAAACATGCAGCACGAGTGCCAACTCCAAAGGGTTAACAGCTACTGGCAAAGCAAACGCGTTCCTCCTTATTCATCAATTCTGGTTTTTTAAAATCTAGTGTGTTGTTTCGCGACAGAAATCCCACAAAAGTCACCAAAACATGCTTTCATAATTAAATGTAAATTGTTTTCACATCTGAAATACTAATTATATATGTCCAGCTATTCAAAATTACAGTTAGCACTGTTGCCTTACAGCAAGAAGGTCGCAGGTTCAAATCCCGGCTGTGGCCTTTCTGCGTGGAGTTAGCATGTTCTCCCCATGCATGCATGGGTTTCCTGCGGGTACTCCGGTTTCCCTCACAGATCACAACATGCCTCATGTATATTGTGTGCAAGTCGTTTTGGAAAAAGTGTCTCCTAAATCATTAAACATTAACATAAAACATAGATGTTGGCCTTTGGAACCATCGCCAGCTATAAGCTATGCGGTAAATGTTTACATTTATTTCCGACTAGAAATACACAATTTTCCATATATAAAACTTGATAGAGACATACGTTTTAGGATTAACACAAGCGCTATAGGTATGTGGGATTGGGATTCGGGTTTACGGGGTTTACACACCCAACTCACGATCAGACGAGGCCATCAGGTGGTTTTACGAAGCTCAGGAGACCGAAACTGTAATTTTGGTTGTACTTTCTTTTGAGGCTAAAAAATGTAACTAGCAGAGTATATTATATTAAAAAACAGTCAGAACTACATTATGAAAATAATGTCATAAATTAAACCATGTGAAATTTTTCGACTCTTCAAATAACAACCAGAAACACTCAAAGCACGAAATTCAACAAATCCACCTTGATTTATTGTTTGCGTTCCACTAGTCGATTTTTTTTAACCTCCACAGCCCTTCATAAATCCCTCCAAATTATCAACAACCTCTCGCTCTGCGACACCCGCGCCCTCTACTTTCCAGCAAAATCAGACATACTAACAAGTAAAATAAGCTTGAGAATACTTAAATGATTGGATTAGGTGAAAAAAAAAAGAAAGTGCCAAAGGTGAGGCGAGAAGCACCTAGGCATTATCCCTACTCCATAAACACTGCAAGCAATCTCCCGTTATGAGTCCCTGTTATGCACAGGAGAATAATAAGGCTGTCTCTTCTCGCCGCCTGGAACAATAATGAGTTTGCAGCAAAACAGTTGTAGTGGTTCAATAGCTGCACTTCTGATTCTCATGGTGGCTCCCCCCCCCCCCCCCCCCCCCTTCTTGTGATAAGGGAGACCTTATTCTCTTGCCTCCCCCTCCCTTCTTGCTTCGCTCTTTCTCCAGAGTGGAAACTCTTCGCTGGGCATCAATCCCTTGAAAATACGATTAAGGCACCGGCTCATCATTTGGCCCACAGGGTGTAGTGACCGAAGCAGTAAGGCTGCATGTGTGTGGGTGTCAGTGAGCATATCCATGTCCGATTGTCTGCTGCTAACATGGGAGAAGGCAGTAAAGCTGCCCATCCAAGGAGGGCTGTATCCTTCTGTCCAGGAACAAAGTGGACAATCCCTTTCCACTCATCTCTCTGCCTCTTTGAGATTCACTTGGGAAAGTAAGGCATGACCATCTATGCGCTGATACCCTCACCTCTTCAACTTCTTTTCTTCCTGCCACCTTAACCCTCTTCCCGTAAGCCTCAAAATGTAATTGCAGCAGCTTCTTGTAGAGGCTTGAAAACAAAGTATTGAGGGTAATTTCCGATGGGTTCTTCTGAAGCACAGGGCCACGTCAGAACAGGGGAGGTAGACGAGAGAAGTGAGACAAAGTAACGGGTAGCAGATGGAAACTGAGGGTCTAAAGGGTGCTTGATGTGTCTCAGAATGTCAAGTTGAATTTCCTGGGCTGCAAAGGGGGGGAAATGAAAGGCTTGAGCGTGGAAATGATGGCAATTACAGCTTGCTTTCTCCTCAAAGACGAGCTACTGTACTTTTGTGGTACTTAAATGTGAAACTTCTGGCGTCTTTCGGCTGTGCAGAAAGAAATGTCTTTGGCAGTGACAGCTTGGGATTCCTCTCTCCTTGATTACTAAGATCAGAGCTCTGGGAAACGGAGCCCCACTAGTGCCTGCAACAGTTGGTGACAGACTTGTCACTACAATGCTCCAATCAGTGCACGAAACCACATTATTGGTGACATGTCATTTTGTCTCAGTTTGGACTGCTGGTAAACAGTAAACAATAGAGATCCTACCATGGCTGTCTGTCATTTGAAGAAAAAGGAGACACGTAATTTTCAGTCTGCTTCTGCCTCGGTTTGTTTTGACAAGTACCACAGTACAGTCCTTAGATTTATGAGAAAAAGTACCATTGTATGTTTCTCAAAACCCTGCAATACATACAACGTTAATATTCCTCAAGCGAGAAAGACTGTTGTCACAACAAATCGCAAAGTGATGCTACGTGAGAATGAAGTCAGGCTTTGAAAGGCTGAATGTTTTACCAAGGAATTTTTTTCTAAACGTTACTGAACCTCTTGGTTCCAAGACCAAACATAACAGCAGCAGGGGTTGTTGCGGGTGCATTCGGCGTTCTGCCGCACCCCCTCCCTGGATCGAGTTCCGAACCATGCATGGTGCGGTCTTGTTTGAAGATATGGGGCATGCTGGGTGCAGAGTTCATCAGTAGCTCCTCAGTTGCGCTTGCACATCTCCCTAGATGCACCCCTTTCCACTGTACCAGGTCCTGGAATTGCTGTGGGGTCCAGACAGAACTGGCTCTGGGGCCAGATCTGGACCGGAGTCCACCATTTGGTGATGCATGGCCTAACCCATAAAGCAAAACACAATTATTTAATGGCATGGCTGTCAAACACTTGTCTAAAACAAATGCATGGATTGACCATCAGGAGTCCAGGGCAATGCACATTTTTGGGCCTGACTGGGCACTGATTTGTTATGCCGTGGTATCAAGTGCGCAGCCTGTGATCACATGGCTGGTGGTGCTTCTAAGGAGCACACATACGGCCGCAGATGCTCAGTGACACACACGTTGCTGTGCCTTGGCATGCATATCGAGTGAACAATGAAATGGTCATTCTAACCCAGTCCAGTCCTGCTTCCATTAAAACAAAGACCACGTCCCCATTACAGACACACCAGGCTCCATGATCTGGTTTATTTCCATCAATAATCCTAAGAAACAGAAAATGTCACATCTCACAAAATATGCATTCACACCTGCAGCCAGTCATGTGCATTAAAATGCATGCACATACGTAAAATGAAACCACCGAACACCACGTTTAGTCATCGTTTTATGTTGATTCTGCTCCGCTTTGCCACTCTCGTTAAAACGACTGGGTAGAAGCTGCCAAAGTTTGCATTTGTGCACTTGAATTATTCACCAGGCTCCCCGAAGGAGCCATTTTTTTCTTCCCCTCTCCTCTTCCCTCGTCTTTTGGATAAAGGGTGATCGTCGAGAAGATCTGGCCTGCTGGGATGCCGCCTGAACTCCTGTAGCTGAACTCATCTTTTTTGTATGTTTTAATTATGAATGACATTTGCTGAGCTGAGGAGCTGCTCAATAACTGCCAGAAAAGAGATGGAGGTTGCTCTTAGTGGGTGAAATCAATCAGTCTCGCAATCAATCAATCAATCATCCCTGGATTAGTCTAATTATTTCTCATTTGGGGAAAGCAATTTGGTTTCGTCTGCCTAAAACATGTATTCAGGAAACTTTTCACACGGTTTTGGAGTGAGTAAATTTCATTCAGTGACCTGATTTCACATCAGCATGCAGTTTGTTCCCGATCAAATCCAGGATGCAAACCTGCATATAAAAACACACTTGGCACCGCTCCTGGGCTGTCCTCTCTGCCAGAAGCTCGAGGACAAAAACGCAAGTAGGTGACGATTGGACAAAGTGACATGTTATATAAATATATATTTACAAAAGCTGGGCAGGAGTAGATCTTATCAATAATGGAAATGTAACTCATTAAGGCAATCAACTCGTCCTATCCTTCGCCAGAAGCCAAATCCTCACAGATAGCATCTCCATTGGCTGATGTCTGTTTAACTGATGGGTGATGGGACCACTGAGAAATGAAGAGGGGAAGGAAGCAGGAGGAGATGTGTGTGAGTGATAGTGTGCTGAGTCAAGCTCGGTTTTAGTGCGGCATTAAGATTTTATGGATATTACAGGAGGTACTGTACAACAATCTTTACAACTAACATCACAACTGGTGCTGAGGCAGTAAAATATGTGTTGCCTTGGGAATTTTAAAGGACAGTTATCGAGCATCAATTCAGAAAAGGCGAGAAAAACTTTACTTGGAACTTTCGCCTGATGACTTGGTGATTAAGTCAGGTAAAAGATGAGATTAGAAAGTGGTAAAGCTGTTGCCAGTGGCTCAGTAGGGTCACCATGGTAACCACATATGGTCAGCACGGTAACCACTCACACGTGTTTTTTACTACCCAACTGTTGTCCTTATGGGAACCTGGGGATGAACAGACACAAATGCCTACGCTTTGATGTATAAACTGTATGAGGTGGATAAAGTTCATGTAAGTAAGACGAGTTCGTTTTTTCGTACGTTAGAGTTTGTGACGTCACACCAAGATGAAAATTTCGTAATAAATTCTTCAAACCGTTAATCGTAAAAGATACCAACATATGAGTTTAGTCAGATAAACTCCAACTTTCTGTGCTTTGTTTAAAACTTGTGAGTACTTTGAAGCATGGCTGAGCTACGCAGCTCCAAAAAGGGCTTGCTTTTCTCATTTTGTGACAGGATACGGTTCTGGACTAGACGGTGATCAAACCGCTGAATTTTTTTGCAGATTTTATGTATCAGTTATAACAATGCTGTGGTTCATAGTGAAAAGTCAAAGTTTGAGGTTCTGCCACATCTACATTCTGCCAATATCCTGTTAGGTTTAGGACAGTAGGGGTCAATCCTTTTCCTCGAGGGCTACCATCCTGCATGTTTTGTAGGTTTCTCTTGTCCAGCACGTCTGATTTAAATCAGGGGAAGATGAACAGGTTTCTGTAGAACTTGAGGACCTGCTTAAGAGGTTAATTAGACCCTGAATAGAGTCATAAAGCAACAAAACAACAAAAACATATAGGATCAGGGCCCTTTAGGCCCAGGTTTGAAGATTACTAGCTTAGGCCACATCTAAGAGTGCCAAGGGTTTTATTCCCTTTGCTAGTTTGTCAAACTACCACATTTTATTGGCCATAACTTTGTGGACATTTCAACATTTAAAACCCTCAAAATACAAAAAGTGTACTTACTCTTCCTTTTGTTGTGTATGTGGAAATCACCATTTTATTAGCACATTGGCTAAATATGTATATGAAAATACAAAAAGTGTTATAGCAATGTTACAAAATAAAAAAATAACCTATTTAAGGACCCCAAAATAGAAACTAAGAAATCGACTTTTGTTTGGCTGCAACTTCCTATAGAGATTAAAGGTTTTTTTTTTATTTTCACAATGCTAAAGTATCAAAAGATTACACTGACAGCTCAATTTGTGTTTATAAACATTAAATCCCATTTTGGACTACTTTCTTTTTACTCAATTTGGCATTTCTGACCACTTCAATTTAAATGCACAATTCCTAACCTTGTGGTGTCAAAGCCCCCATCAGTTCCCATCAAAAATGGGAGCCAATAAATGTCTCGGTTGTGTACGTTTCTTAATTTAAATCTGTTTTATATCTCATAAGAACCAGCACTTGAGAAAAAAAAACACCTTTGCTTTAAAGCCGTGCTTTGCTTTTATGTTGCAGGACAGGAGTTTATTGCTTGAAGATTGCAGCAGATCCCCCCAAGGGCCTAATTACAGCTATCAAAGCAAAACTAATGGGTAAGGTATCAAAGTGAAAAATGCTTAATCAAGGACATATGATAGTGTGAAGGTCAGAATGTACTGTCACACGGCATCTCGTCGTTTCTGTTGTCACAGCAAAATGCGTACGACCCCTAGAGCGCTTTAACGAGTTCCTGCGTACGTGCCAACACGTTCCCTTTCTTTCAATCTCTGAACCGTGCTTTAAATTCAGAGTGTGCGATACACCATTCATACGTACCAAATTCTGGTCCACCCACCTGCAGCTGTCTCCACCCCGCTGCATCTAGAGCAGGACAATTAGTAATCCATCACCGGTGTTTACAGTCTGGGTGGTGGGGATCCGGAGGAGGAGAGACGAAGGGAATGCACTCAATGGGTGTGAACGGATAGGAAACACAATGTAAGGGGAGTGGGGGGGGGGGACAGCAAGGACAAACAAGTGGTGGTTTTTGGTTGTCGTTCTGGCTTGTAACTTCTTCTATGTGTGTGTGTTAGCTTTGAATCACTGGTGTACACAGATTACGAGTCGTTCCTGCTTTAGCATGCCGAATCAGTGCAATAAGCTGCCCTGCATGCATATCCACGGCTGGGGTGCACGTTTAAGTGTGTGTGATGTGTAAACCTGCTCGTCTAGGAAAAACAGCAGTTTGAGTTATAGGATATGGAGGGATCTGTGGAAGGGAGGAAGACGGAGGACTGGAAAATAAAGGGAAGGACAGGGAGACATGACGGAATGGCTGAAAATTAGCAACCACTGGATGGCACTGTTGCGTGGAGATCCACTCGTCTGTTTCCCCCTCTCCTCCTCTTTTCTAGGTCTGTGTTTCGATCACATGTTGTCTCTTCCTCCCCATCTTCCATTCCCCTCTATCCACCGCCCCCTCCCACCCCTACACTCCTTTACTTTTCTCCCTCTCCTTCTGCGCGCAGCATCTATGATGGAGCCAGTTATACAGCTGGGAATTGAACACACAGAACTGTAGTGTTCCCTGAATCGCAGCTCGGAGAAACCCGGGAAAAGCTTACCCAAGGACAGTGTCTGTTTGTTTAATTGACTGGCATCAGCACACACACACCTATTCACGTTCACGATCTGAACTCATAACCCCAACACACACAAGCTATATACCAGCGTGCTTTTGTTTCAAACCTAAGGCTGGCCTAGTTTCTAGACAGGATAGGTCAAAGACCAAAGTAGATCAGCGCATAAGTGGTACTAATCAGAGATAAGGTTCCATTATCATCAACAAAGAGGTGAACATATTAAGAATGTGGTAAAGATCTAGCACAGGTGATGTTGAAAATGAGGGGTGATGGAGATCTAATGCCAGGAGTTTTCTTTAGGAGCACACCAAGAGTTAAGTCAGTCTAAACTAATCCTGAGGCCAGAACGTGAAATTCTTTAAAGAAATCCTACAAGACAGACCCTGGAACAATATAACCAATGGGTTTATGATCAAGGCTTCACATAAGCGGTCTGCAGGTACGCATGCACACTAGATATCATGCATACATATCAGTTTCTTCTGCCATAAGACTCCTTTGCAGACTGGTGTGGTTGTGGTACTGCTCGTGCAGCCTGTAGTCAAACACTGACAGGGTCCAGTGTAAGCAGAGTGGCTCGAAATTATCACTTCCAGTTGAGAGGTGCTGTGAAGGAGCTTAGTGACATGCAGGCTGCAGTGTTAAGTCAGGTATTAAATATTAATAATAGGGATGCACAAATACCGATACCGGTAATCGGCTCGATACAAAGGTCTTATGCTGTATGTTGTTGTTGGGCAGTCCTATGCACGTGCTGTCTGAATCCTTGTAGTCCCTGTATTTGGTTCGGTAAAAACAATTATTTTAGATAAATGGAATTTATTAGTACTTGTATCAGTACTAAGTATAAGCAAGTACTCAAATGTATGTACTCATAGTTGTACTTAGTTTAAAATAATCTGGTATTGGTGCATCCGTTATTAGTATATATGTATAATGACAGTAATAACACGTTTTAGGCAGGCACCACCAGTATTTTCAATAAAAACATGGAAAATAAATTATATCCATCTTTAAATCTGAAAGAAATAAGTCACTGAACCTTGTAGAAGATTCAAACATTAGTCAAGCTGTTTACGATTATGAGCGAATATTTACTTACATCAACCTCAAATCAAGCATTTTATCTTCAAACAGCACATAAAACACATGGAACTTAAAAATTTGACCAGGATGAGAAACTAATTAATGGAAGGGAAATCAAAACAAAAGGATTAGAACAGGAAGAATCCTTGATTGATAACTAATATTTCACAGAATTGTCAATAAACTGTTCAACTATATCCATTTAAACGTATTCAAATAAACATCCAATAGAATTAAATGACAAAGAAGCCAGTTCATTCAGGCCAGTTCTAAATTAAATTCATTAAACAGAATTTATGAAATTTTAATTTGTTACAGGTGGTCAAGCTGAAGTGTTGCATTTCATTCATTTCAGCTTTAATTCACATTCCAGTTTTCCACAGTGCAGTGGGCGAATAAAATCTAGCTTAATGAGAAATATGAGGCTAAAAAGAAAATTCTTGCCCACATCATCCAAGACTGCATGATGACTAAGCATCCACTTTCTCCTGCAACAATGACGCCACCATAATTAGTGTCATGGTAACATACAGCTTGCTGAAGTGCTAAAATTACACCAGCGAAAACAATTAGCTTTGGTGAAAAATAAAAACCTACAGAGATGCTTTGAAGCCACCTTTAAAGCAAGAAGTGTGGCTAATGTAAAGCCAGCATCTCACTGGGCTGGGGCTGCTGGGAACACATTGAAAAGGAGATCTGTATTGCTAGAAATTTTTACATGTTGAAAAGATTTGTTTTGGGCCTCTGGAAGTCATTTAAAATGTTTCTTTGAGTCTGAAAAGCTTTTTTGTGTGTGTGTTTTTACTTAACAGATGCTTTTATCCGAAGCAGACTTATATATGTTTGGTAATTGGGGGGAACCAAGATGAATACCTGGAGGAACCCCACACATGTATAGGGAGAACATACTAGGTCAATTGTGTCCAGACCAGTTGTAAATTTTTAATGCAAAATTGCATTAAAACCAGTTGCAAATTTTGAATGCAAAATTGTCACAATACCAAATTTATGTAACTCCAACTGATAGTTGGTATATTTTCCTCAATATTTTGCCTCTCCAAAAGGTCCAACCAAACCATGCCTACATTTGAATGAGCCAAAATCTCAGCATCATTTAAACAAATTAAAATACAATCAGTGAACTCGACAACAACCACTCTACCACTGAGGTTGTATTTTTGTTTGATGGCTCTAAGGTCAAAGAAATATTTTGCTCTCACAGTTATTTATCTACAGTAAAGACCATACCCACCTGCGACATCACTCAAAGAGAGTGCAATCTCTAGAAACAGGAAGTAGTTCTTTGACTAAATCAGTACTCATAGCTAGTCAGATTTTGAGCAAACTAATGGTCTCATGTTAGCGTTCTAATGCATTAGTATGACTTTTTGGGGCAAGAGTTGTTTTAAATACCTAAAACATTTCCGCAGATGTCTTTGTTGATCCGTCTAGTCCTGAGTGTTGCTCCGATATAAGGAATACTTCCTGTTTCCTGTCTCTTTGAGTGATGTCAAAAGTGAGTATGACCCTTACTGTAGACAACTACTATAACACCACCTAAAAATTACTCAAATATTCCTTTTAGTCCTATAGTAATCATTAAAATGTCCAGTTATGGGCAGGTTTCCCAGCAGAATTGTAATGCTAATTAAAAGTCAATGCACTTCTTATCCATCACCAGTTGCCTGTGTTAGTTATCGCCATACATAACTGCTTTAAAATGACAAACCATGTGAACAACCACAGGAACATCTTTTGGTTTTCTTTCATAAGGTTCTATTTTTGTCTCAGCTCTTGTCAAATCTGACATTATCATAACACATCCAGATTTATTCCCCCCCTCGTTACGGATTTTCCCTTCACTGACGAGAAGGACTTTACTTCAGACCCTACTCCCAGGAAACCCCTTTATCCATTTTCACCCCCATTTATTTCCAGCCTTGGATCCTTTCTGGGACTCCATCATTTTGATAGAGGATAAGGGCTGTGCCGATGCCCCTCGACGACAAAGCAGAGTAGTCCTTTGGCAAACTGTATGTCTAGACATCTAATTCAAATATGACCGAGTGAGTGATGGCTTTGCCCATGTGGATGAGATTGAGTGCAGGGGAGTTTTTTCCCCCTTCTTATTCTTGGATACCTGAGAGCTAAAATTGAGGAATAAGCTCTATGACAGATTCAGATGGCCAGACAAGATATTGTCAGCGGCTCACCCCAGGCGGGAATCTTTAGCTCGATACGTCAATTTGAATTTTGTTCTTGAGACTAAAATTATCTTTATATTAGTATCCTAATTTTGCTGTTTCCACTGTTTTTCTTTCCTGCTAGTGACACACTGTATTGTTTACAAATGTTCACAAACGTAATTTTTCTAAACTACAGTGGCATTGTCCAAGGATCAGACAAAGAAGCAGAATCCTAAATGTTTGAGTAAAGCAGCCAACAGGCCACTTTTACATCTTTTTTTCTGCAGACATGCAAATGAGACTTAAGTTAAAGTCGGTCTAATCTCCAAAGTCTGCCACAAAATTGCATTTTTTAAATTCAGCTGGGGTCATTTTGCCCAGAATGGCAAAACTAACAAAGAGCACAAACGGAAAAAGTATCTGCTTTGAGTTTTTGAGCAACTAAAAGGTTGTGAATAGGACATAAGTGGATTAATTCCAAACAAACCCATTGGGAAACTCTTAAAGGCATACTCAGTAGCCAGGTAAACAACGTAGCTTTTAACATTTTCCTATCGTTCGGACCGAACGATAGGATTGGACAATCCAGCTGTCTGTCTGCCGCATTTCCACATTGCTTGGATTCACCAATAATCCGCCCGGACACATTTTCCGTCTGAACATCCCGGAAGTGAAAGGAGGACAGAATTAGCCGGTGGTCAGTGCTTTCATTTTAAGATAAAAATACCAGAGTCCCCCCCAAAAAAACACCTTTTCAGCTAGCAGAAAACTAAAATCGTTTGGAGGTGAAAAGAGGAAAAGCTGGGGGAACGTTTCTACAGCTGAAGTTAGACTCTGCATTGTTATCGTCGCAAAACGGGGTCCCATGTCCGCGGGAAGTCTGGCGTACCGATTATACCCGATGGGAGGGGTGAGTGCTCCGAGTCGTGTTTCTGTAAACTAGCTAGCGAGACCTAGCTTGTTTACCTGGCTACTGAGTATGGCTTTAAGAAAAACAGCTGGGATTTGCTTGCTCTAAAAATGACGGTTAGCCTAACTCAAATCAAAATGTTTCAAATCCAGTACTTTGTTCTTTTTTCCATGAATAAAATGGTCAGCTATATTGGTGGATATCATATTAAAATGCTAGTGTTTTGAAATCAATTTGTCATTTATGTATTTGCGTTCTTTAGTCCAACAGATGCAAGGTCTCCGATACAAGAAGAGGGTCACTGGAGGTTTTAAAGACTCCAGAGAAACCAGGTCAGTTGCATGACTGTATGACAATAAAACATAAATGTGACTCCTGAAATTATCAGTTTTCTTGTGACTACTTTATCAAATTCCTTCTACTTGACTCTACTTGATAAAACAGCTAAAATATAAGCAGGGCTGCAAATAAGCAAGTGTGCAGGTATGCATGCGCGCTAATCATGCGTGTGTACCAGAACCTTCTGCCACTACGCCGCTTCGTGCACCAGTGTTAGATCGGGATATCGGCCATGTAGCCTGACAAGCTGCCAGTTTCACTTTCACTTCCTGTTGTGGACAATGACATGCTCATACGGCAGCGGGAGCCGTACAGTACAGCGCCCCCCTCTGGAGACAAACTCACAAGAACAGTGAAAGTACCAAACGTCTGCACCTGGTACTCCCTTGAGCACCTCATTGAAAAAGGTATGTGCAACCCTAAATACAAGCCTATTTGGTTTAATGGCTTTGACTAGTCTTTATTATCCTGACGGTGGCTGTGATGTAACTTTCCTTTAAATTCCTTCACAATAAAAGCCTTTGGAGAATTAATGTACCTAACTTAACCTAAAAAAAATTACACTGCTTTGTATAATTTAGTCTCGTCTCCCCTCATTAAAATAAGAACATAACGCTGAATTCATCATGTTTCATCCAGATTATAATCACATCCATACACTTGGAAAAAAAAAATCCTTATAGCAGGTTTCACATCTTCAGACATGACAGTAAAATAAAGCAATGAGTACTAAACTGCTAGAAAACATTGATAATAATAAAATGTTTAAACAGGTTTAAAACCACTCATTGCTGCTATTAGTTAATTAATTTCAGGTTGTGGGAGTTCTTTTTGCACATTTTAAAAATGCCATGATATCAAAACTCATAATACATTTTAAAATAATCAGGACAAAAAAAAAATGTTCATAGCATTCCATCCCTAAATTATAAGAAATCAAAGCAGTATCAAATGCTTTCAACAATAAAAGCAACAGATAATGTGCTATTTAGCTGCTATAGTGTCTGCATTTCCCTGTGGCAACATATAGCCGACCACAAAATGGTCAGCAAACAGTCCTGCATTTTATCAGTTGCCTAAAAGCACCTCTGAGTGTTGTTTTACTTTCCTTTATCATCTTCTTTTTATTTCATTTATCTATTTTTAGCCAGGGACTTGCTTCCATGGCCCCTGTGAAGGAATTGGGCAGTGGAGCATAACACGAGGGCACGGTACTTTAGAAGAGACTGATGCTTCTTTACAAAACTCATCTTTTTCTTATTTTTAACCTCAAACTGTTACATTTTAAAGTCTTGATTAGGTTGAGTTGTGGTGTTACAGTTAAATCAATCACAATATCCCCACTAAAACCACTCCATGCATGTGAATCTTAAGTATTTCGGATAGTGGCGGTCCATTCGATACGTTTTTTTGACTTGCACATGTTATTAAAATTCCAATAGTGTCTTTAGATCAAGCACGTCCATTTCGCTTTACATAAACACAACTGAGAAGAACAAACTGTTATATGGAGCCTTAATGACAAGGCAGAACGGGATTTAATTTCACCAAAGCATCAGATTAATTGCGGTGCTGTCAAATGGTCAGGCGCTATCTAAAACACTCAAGTCTTATCTCAAAGTCAGAAGTGGCTCTAAATATTTGAATATTCTCAACAGTCTAGTGTGTTTTACGCTGATGTTATTCTCCTTACGACACATGTTTATTACTCATTTTCTTTTATCTTGCATAAATCATCATGTTTTCACTTGAAATGACCACATCTTGAACCTTTTTTATGCCAGTTTCATTTATTTATTTTTACCACTTGCTTTATTTCCCCTCAACAGGTTCAACTCTCTCCACAGTGTCGTAAGTAGCCCGCCTGGTCACTCCGGGTCAGTCTGGTTTGTTGATTTAATCCTTGTCTGATGTTGTCTCAGCTCATGGCCAGACTCAAATGACTGTAGTAGCGGCTGACTGGACCCCTCCGCTCAGCTGTCTGATAACGCCACTCCTTCGAGCTCGCCGCTCTGATTTGATCTGAAATCTGATGAGAACCAGACACAGCGAGGTTTCGCTGTTTACCCAAGAACCAGGTAGGCGGAGCGGGACTAAGGTTCACAGAAAGGCGTATCGTTGATCCTAATGCATCCAACCCTGATTGGAATGGTGGTAAAAATGCTTCTAATCAAAACAAATTATGCTTCTACACAACACGATGTTGCAAATGGTGGACGGTGAGCTACCAAGACCCAAATGTAAGCACAAAGGAGAACATTTTCAGGAACTTTGCTGTATTTTTATAACTAAGACAACAAAGAAACATGCAAACATACACATGCACTTAGGTTAAAGACTGTCTGACAAAGAAATTAGCAAAAACAGGACGTATTTATACTGGGAAGGGTCAAAACTGATTGCATAGATACCATAGATGCTAGGGATGTAACGATTCACTCAAGCCCCGATTCGATTCGATTCTCAATTTTAAGCTCACGGTTTTCGATTTTTTACGATTTTTCATAACGAAATTAATTTATTTTATGGACAAATAATTTTTTTATTTTACAATAGCCCTTCAGTCCTTGTTTCAAATTGTAATTTTCTGTTGTCTTACTGGAAACAAGGGAAATAAGCCAAAATGCTGCCACTGTTGACTTCTAATTGACTGGAGCATCCTCTATCTTGAAGCTGCTTGTCTCTGTTCTGAATGATTAGCAGAACTTTGTCACCACTGTGTGTGATGGTTGAAATGTCCTCACTATTGTTTAAACTTCAAATGTATTTGTCAGTATGTATAGTTTAATAGATATTAAGGGGAATGTGTTCATTACTGTTTACATTAATGTTTGTCAGTAGTTTTTAGCCAAATACTAGATGTAGTTTAGGTAAACAGATGTCGATTTTGATTTAGTAGTTGTAGTAACGACATGTGACCAGCAGGGAACGTCTAGCGCTACAGAGCTAGAAAGCACATTTAAGCAGCAGAGGAAGAAACTCCGTTGTTATTTATATTATACATTTATAAACTCTCCTTTTCAGGTATGAGTTATCCATAAGAACACCATGTAACTTTAACAGAACGTTCATGAATGCATTCAGTTGTTGATCTGGTTTTGTTTCAGCTTTATTCTTGTTGTTGAAAGAAGTTTAGCCACAGGTAGCCGCTAGCTGATAGCCGATGATGCTAACTAGTTGAAAAGACAATCGGACTTGTATTTTATGTTTCTTTATGATCACTCTGTATGTATTTAAGTTGAATTAAGTCATTTAATACACGTCTGAGCAGAGAAAGTAACGTGTCTGTGGTTCTTTTAGCATTTACTCCCCTTTTCAGAGCTTTCCATGGAGGTGTTACGTCACGCCGTTGTGAATCGATGTTTCTTTTTTCTAAACCGATTCATATTTAAACTAGTTTTCACCGGCTTAAAATCGATTTTCGAAGCATCGTTACATCCCTACTAGATGCCCCATCTGGGAGTCAACAGTGTAGCTAAAGGGCGGCCATCTTACTTCGGACAGCTTAAAGGCACACTAAGTAACTTTTTCATATTTTTAAATCTTTTCCTTGAGCCAGTATGTGATATGACCCTTTACAGCGTTAATGAAAACTCACTCAGCCCATCTACTTGGATTGAGAATACCACAGCAACTTCTGAGTCTCCCGTCCGTTGCCCTGGAAGTCTCACAAAGTCACGTATCTCGTAAGGGTTAGGCTAACCCAATGTGGGTTGCTGTTATGCTGGTGCCAGAGTGTTTTTAGCTCGTGATTCCTGCTTAAAAAAAATCTTCCTGCTTGAATTCAGCTGATTTCTTAAAAGGAGTAAATAACAGCTCATGAAGAAAGCAATGAAGGCTGAGGAGACATTTCAACAGTTAGATTTAGGTGTTTCTGAGCATAAATAACAGTGCTAACATTTTTACAACAGTGACTTAAACAGGGGGTGCCAAAACAAGCAAAACTGCATAGTATGCCTTTAAGATATAGTATCAGGAGGATATCATCGCTGTCGGACAAAAATATCCTATCTCCAAAAATACAAGTTTACAGAAAATGGAGAAAAAAATGCATTCACAAAAAAAAAAAAAATTATATTAACAACTTCACAATCTTTTTTTGAGATTTCGTCATTCATAGAACAATTTCCTGAAAAGTTTCTACATTACGAGTTAGCACGAAAACAATTTAGCCTGCTTTGGTTGGTTCATAGTGTTGGCTAATGCTGTTTTGGGCTTGGTCTTGAGTTTTGTAGCATTCTTCGTCATGTTTTTTTTTATTTTTCTATATGCAATTAGATTTTCTTTTTTTTTTTTGGGAGGGTATTGTACTTCTACCTCCTGGGTCTGCATTTGGGACCTCCCTATGACAGCTAGCTAACTCATAAACAACATGGAATATTTATGGAGTTCATTTATTAGATATGTGATAAAAAAAATATATTTTCACAACTACACAAAAAAAACTTAGAATTCAATACATTTAAAACTCACCATTAAATAGGCTAATTAGGATAATGCTAAATAGCCTTTAGCATTTAGCTTTCTCCATTGCAAGCAGAAGCGGGTGCTTTTTGCTCCTCTTTGATCTCTAAAAATACATCACAGCTTTAATTTTCAGGATGAAAAACTTCCCTGATTTCATTATAATTGATTTTTTTTTTTTGGTAGTCCGACAGGTGTTCCAAATAAGATAAAGAAATTCTCTTGCAAAATAGTAAAAATCAGAAAAGACGAAAGCCACGCCTAAAGGACATGAGGGTAAGAAAAGGAAAAATGGCCAAAACATGAGAAAACAAGCAAACCATAAACAAGGCCCAAACCACGACACACCACGTTTGCTTTTCGGACAGAACTGATTTGTGCATAACTAAAAATATAGTGGGTATTTATATGCCATAGGATGGATATGATTTGCAAATGCCATAATATTAGTGAATTATGCATACAGCACCACCATGAAATATTGAAAATTTGAATGTACGCTCATACGGTTAGCTTAAACTGGGTGCTTCCCCATGAAGGAGCCCACTGCCGCTGGGCGTTTAACAGTTCCACCGGAGAAAAGGATGAAATGGCATTCTCTGTGGCATCTCACTGAAAACTGTCAGGGGTGGGCAAAGTCTTACTCATTCATTCATTTAGTCATTCATTCTTTCCATCCAGATTTTTGTCATATCTAAACTGGCAACTGGTTTGGTCACAGATGGTCTGTTATAGTGATCGCCGTTATCTGAAGCTTTTCTCGAATTGCCACTCTTTAACGTCGACGCATGACAAAACCTCAACTGCCCTGCTTAAAATGTGCACTCTGAGCTAAATATACAGTACGAGTGTGTGAGAGAGTCAAAGTGTAAGTGACTGTGTGTGTTACTTCATTTTGGTAATGGAAATTCTGGGAAGCCTTTAGTAGTTGCCACTGGTAATGGAATGAGAACATATGTATAATTTAAGGCTCTGCTACAGGCTCTCGATGTAGTCAAGGCACACACACACACACACATCCACCAGAAGCTTAATCACTGGCAGTGTTTCCTCATCTGAGTGAGTGAAAGTAGCACTAATACAGCACTGTAGTTTCAGCTCTCCGAAAGTCGCACCAAATTTCCCTCACTGCTTATTATTCTGCCAGTTGGCCTAGATGAGTCAAGACTACGCTGTGATAATGTGAAGTAGGGGAAAAAAGCTGAGTTTACTTTACAGGAGACTGGTGTTTAAGGAAAAAGGACTCGAGATTTAGCAGACGCCTTTCCTATTGATCGGTAAGCGAGCCTTTCCCGGTTTCAAAAATCAATTTTCTCAAGCGGGGGGGATTTGGGTTATTACGAAGTTGGCACCACTCTCTTGTTAGCATTTGTGTAGCGGGGGACTAGTGAATGCAGTATGTGAGAAACAGTTAGGTTTCATTAAGATTTAAAAGCATAAACCTCTTGGAAGACTGAACCTCCATTCCCATCAAGGAAAAGTCACGACATTATGCTCCTCGAAAACCCCTACCAGGAAAGTCTCTCAGTTTCTGAAATTTATAGAAGTTAGACTTAGTTATACATTTTTGGGATCTATGTGAATTATATTTTCTGTAGATATGACTGAAATATGTCATCCAAGCCCATCAGATTGTTTTTTTGGGGAAGTTTCAAAGGTAGTACGAAGATATAGAGGGGCGGCATGTCGGTCTGACAACCGGAGGGTCGCCGTTTGATCCCAGCTCCGGATGGGTTACTCTGTCGTCGTGTTTTTGGAAAAGACACTTCACCCACCTTGCCTGGTGTCAATGCATGGCATCTATTAAATGTACAGCACTTTGGGGAGTGTTAAACACTCGAGAAAGGACTATATACATACAGGACATTTACGATATACACAATTTGCTTTACACTTCATGCAATTTCTAATGGGTTCCATAAAGTTTCACTGTATGTGAGAGGAACATATTACATGGCAAACTATTGATTAAACTGTGAATATATAGATAGTGGGCAGGTTTTTTGAGAGGCTGCTCGCTGCAGAACCAGAAAGGTGGAGCTGCACCAGAAGGCGGAGCTGCACCAGGTTCAGCCCCGCCCATTCAACCAATCAGACCCGGCCATTCCATCAGAGTCAGCTCCCACACCTCCTGTGTGATTGACCTGGTTACACTGGGCTGTTAGATCCGAGAACGAGGTGCTGCATCTCCGCCGGATCCAGAGCACAAAGTCCGGCGGAGACGCAACACCTCGTTGTCGGGTAATGCTGCGAGCGTGTCCTCGGAGCTTTGTACGGTGCTCCTGGTCCAGCGCAGCTTTGTGCTGCGGGTCCGCGAAGCAAAGCTCCGTTTGGGTCCGGCAGAGCTTTGTGCTCTGGGTCTGCAGAGCTACGTGCTGCGGGTCCACGAAGCGCTCAGGGTTTCCCCCGGTGCTTTGGGCCCCCGCCAGGTTAAGCCACAGAGCCCAAGGGCAAAGCTAACGGCTGCTATCAGCAGCTAATGCTACGCTGGGTCTGCAGAGCTGCGGGTCCGCGAAGCACTAAGGGTTTCCCCCAGTGCTTTGGCCCCCGCCAGGAGCAGCTAACAGCTGATAGCAGCTAAAAGCGGCTAACGTGTTAGGCTAACTGTCTATCATTGTAGTCCGTATGACAGAAAACATTAATGTTTCTCATTCACAAACTAATATTGTTACAAAAACATGACTGAAACCCCGAGATATTTAATCAATTTTGAGGATATGTTTTATCCTGAAAACAAGGGGAAACAGAAGGAGAAACAGGCAGATATTCAGTTATTTTCTTGTAAATTCACTCATTTGCAATAAAGTTATTTTTAAAAAGCAGCAGAGCAGGGCTGACCCTGGTTGCAATAAAGTAAAAAAAAAAAAAACCAAGTCAGCGGGGCTGTGTAGTGGGGCAGGGCTGACTCTGGTTGAATGGGCGGGGCTGAACCTGGTGCAGCTCCACTTTTCTGGTTCTGCAGTGAGCACTACTTAGGTTTTTTCAAGGACTTTTATTCTTGCCATCGCTCTACAGAATTTGTTCCCAAAGTTGGGCTTGGAAATACTGTACCAAGTGCAGTGACTTGAAATGATTTTGAGAAATCAAGAGGTAAAGGCATTCATTTTTCAAAGCAAGCTTCTACGTCCTTTATAATGAGTGTTGGGACATTTTTATTCAATTTAACAAATTTAATTTCCACCCCAAAATATTCTTCAGACCGATAACCATTTTAGTGCTACATTGTTGAGATGGAATATGTGATAAGGTACTCAATGTCTCAGCACTTGATTCTCATGATAATTTTTCCTTGTGAAAAGCAAATAATTAAAAATACTTAATATTAGAGGTGTCAAATTAGTGCATTAATTGCAATTAATTAATTAATTACAGCTATAATTATTGTTATTTTCTTTTATCGCGTTGATCACATTTTTAATCTCTTGATTGTTTCTGCATGTGGGATTCCGTTACAGCGGTGTGTGTGTGTGTGCTGGACTGGTCTGCTGGCGGCGTTTCTGTGTCATTGAGCAGCCTTGTGAGGTTCCGTAGAGTCCCTCGCTATCAGGAAGTGATCACATGCTCTACGCGTGATACCGTGACGTAATACACCGCCTGTGCCGGTGACACCGGCATCACTGAGCATCTGCAACCTTTTTGAGTTAACACCGTGAGCCCAAAGGTGCCATGGCCAGTCGTTTTTGGTGGATTTTAAAGGTCCCACATTCTGCACTTTACATCCACTCTGAAGAAATTCTGTAACATTTCTATAACATGTAAATGCTATGTATTGGTCAAATTGGCCCTTACTTTAAAGTAATAATATGCAACTTTCTCATATTTTTATCTTTTCCTTGAGCCAGTCTGTGCTAATATGACCCTTTACAGAGTTAATGAAAAGTCACTTAGCCCCATCTGGTGATTAGATCCGGAATACCACGATTGCAAAATCTCCGTCGCCGTCACGGTACCCAGGAAGTCACGTGTCTCACGAGGGTTAGGCTAACTCAAAGTGGCTAGTTGTTATGCTAGCGCTGGAGTGTTTTTAGCTCATGATTCCTGATTTTTTTCAATCTCTCCCTGCTTGAACACAGCTGATTTCTTTGAAGGAGTAAATAACCGCTCCTGTAGAAAGCTATGAAGGCTGAGGAGACATTTCAACAGTTAGATTTAGGCGTTAATAAGCTGAAATAATATGCTAACTTGTGTAATGCAATGATTTAAAACGGACACCAGAGGGAGCCCAAAACAAGCAAAACTGCATATTATCACTTTAAATTCGGCTGCTGTTGTTCCACTGGCTCATTCCACTAAAACCTTTGTTTTAAAATGGGCGGGGCAGTTGGGGCTGAGCTTCTCTAAGCCCCGCCCATCTCTCCTCTCCACGTGTTTGCGAGACGTTGGTGGGTCTTCAGGTCTCAAATGAAGGGAGTTTAAAAAATGACTTTCTTGCTTGTTGATGCAACCATCTACGAAGCAACTGCCATGCTTTCCTCGTAGCGTCATCATGACTGTTTGATAACGTTTGTGAGGATGAGCGCTCTCATGGTTTTTAAAGGACGGGGGTGGGCTCAGGTGGCCAAAGGTGCTTGTGATTGGCTCTGTCCTCTAGAGAGGAGTGGTATTTTCCCTTCTTGACGTCAGCAGGGGAAAGATTTTGAAACCATCTGCATTAGCTCAAAACACATTTCCCAAAAACGAGAATAAGGAAAAAGGTGAACATACGTTAACACTTTTGGGCCTCAGACTCAGCCTTTGAGACAGATATGACCTTCAGAAAGTGAATTTTGCAGAAAATGGGACCTTTAAGTGTCAGATCTTGCCACCCATGATGATTAAAAATAATAAAAAAAAATACATTTTCAATATTTCTTCACTAATAACAGTTACTTTGTCTTTTTTTAAAAATAGTCAACCCTTTAAATGCAAGCAATTAGGCACTATCCAGATGACAAAATATCAAATGACAAATAAACAGTCCCCCTCTAAAAAAAGATGTGGTTATTTCACTCTAGGCTGGAGTATTTGCATGATTTCCCATCATAAACATCAAAGAAGACATATGTTGGTATGAAACATGTTGTCAGCGTCATTTGTACACAAAAAGCTCTTCACATTGTTGCTCCATTTCGCCCTTTAATTGGTATTTGCCAGACGACATTTCAAAACACATCTGACTGTCATATCATTAACATCCACTCTGTTTCCTTCTGTTTGTGTATGCAATTTGCATTTGATTTCTACCACCCAAGCTATAATTTACGTGGGCCACGTCCAGTGTGAACATTTGTGTGTGTGTGTGTTGCAATACGCCAAGCGATGAGTCAGGACATTATAATGACTGTGCGGCAGAGTGAGGAATGATTTTTTTTTCTACCTTAATCCCTGTCAAAACAACTCCATTGTGTCTTTTCTTCAAGGATGAAAGTCCCCTTCTTCCAAGGAAAAGTTCCCATTCCTAACAGCGGACTACAAATAGGCATAAAGACACTTGCAGCTTTGCTTTCTGTCTGTTTTTTGTCCTATTTTAGTCCATTTGCTAGTTTTACAATGAAGTGTGGGAATGCAATCATTATGGCCGTCTCAGATGGAGGGAGACAATTTGGAAGAGGGGGTGGTATCGGAGGCACCATCACTGGTGTGTTTATGGAGAGCTGTGCTGACGACGGCGGGGGGAAAAAAACGGAGGAAGAGAGTGGAGTGAGGGGGATAAAGACTTAGCAAGCAGAGGGGAAGAGATAGATGGACGCAATGGAGTGATGGATGAAGTGAGGGATGACTGAAGGAGACACACTAGAGGGTTGAGGGGGGATGTTCTCTACAACGCCGTGGCAACCCTGAGGATGTCATTTCCTTCTGGCTTGTGCTGCTGGGGCCAACACCCCCCCCCCCCACCCTGCGCACACAAGGCCTACAAACACTTCTCCCACCATACATCCATCCAGACAGACACTCGCTTTCCTCCTCATTCCATTAATCTCATGTTAGGGTTTCCCCTCGAGACTGATTACGGTGGTCCGCGCTTGCATACATGTCAGCTCCAAAATGTGTGCTAGTGTCAATTTTTCTCCAGTTTTCTACCTCTTTCATTTGTTTCCCCTCCTCCTCCTCCTCGCTCATGGCGGACACTCGCCGTAATAAAGTAAATGAGGTTGGGAAATGGCAAGACTCAAGGTGATATTTCAGCAAGCCACTCCCTAGAAACAACAGCGCGTATGTGTGTGGGGTTGGGGGAGTGTCTGAATGAGATGTGGCGTGATTGTGTTTTATGTGCGTTATCAGTGTGGGCTGAGAGCTTATTAAAGATGGTAAGGCCATCCCTAAAAACCCAACTGCAGTTAAAAGGATAAGAAAACAAAGAAATCAATAGGAGGAAAAGAAACATCTGCGTTCACAATGTTTTTGAATTATCTACGCCACACAATATCAATATGCATCTATGGAAATAGAAGGGTAGATAAAAAGTTCAATAAAAAAGTTTTGTCTTTTTAAATTTTATCCAATCGGGTAACGTGATACTAGAGTCATTATTTACTCCTAACCAATCAGAAGCACAGACCCAGACTGCTTTGTCACTAAGCCCCTCCCCTCTCAGACCAAAACAGAGCAGGTAATTTACAGAGGAGCTCATGATGGAGGAAAATGGTTTCAGTAGTTCAACCGCAAATGTCTGACAAAAACCAAACAACGGTCGTTTGCAAAATTTTCAGAAAATCAATAAAATCCAAGTCTGGTAACACAACCACCTGGTTTTATCATCTGAGCTGCTCGAAGCCGCAGGACGAGCTGCGTCTCAGCAAGGCTCTAGGTTGAACGAGAAGGAGAAATCCTTAGTCTGCAGCACAAAGCGAACCAACCTGGGATTACTTGCTTCTGATAAACGCGATAACCCTGAAATGACTCGAAGGACTTGAAGCCTGGACCAGGACGCACGGACACATGTAAGACTTGGACGAACCAGATCAGTTATTTTTATTTTATTTTATTTTTTTTTTGGGAGGACTATAAAAAGTTGATCTCCTGAGCGGCCCAACAGCTTATAATAATAAAGCAACATGGGAGGCATGGAGGGGGCTTGTGCTCACGCTGCATTTCATGAGCCGTCAACACTTTTCCCACGTCTGAACTTACCAAAACTCCTTTTTTTAAGTCAGAAAAACATTCAAAATTATTTTTTTAAATAATTATGACCCCCCGCCTTCCCTCTGCTGTCAACTCATCCTGATCAATTAACTTAATTATTCGGCCACCTGACGTCAGTTTGATTATAATGTTTGAATGAAAGGTTAAAATGAATTCAATTTTTTGTGTGTTCTTTATTTTATGTGTTGTTTATCAAAATTAATTAACGAATAACATAAAATGACCAGGGTTGCACTTGTAATATATTTTCTACACTTTTTAATATTTTCAACAATATGAATTTTTTTTAATCGATATGCTTTTTTTCTATATCGTCCAGCCCTAATGTGTATGACTTATTATTAGGATCAATGATTACGGGGATGTAAAAGGAGATTCCTGGGACTAAACACCAACAAGGTTTGATATGATTTATTTAATTAAATTGCCAAGTAATCTAAATACTTCAAGATCAACGAGAGAGCAAGATCAATGTTGATAGGGTTAGGGTTTTGTATATAGAAAAGCAATAATAATATACCATTTATTCTTAGCTTTACAGTGTGGTGGATCATTGACCATCGGCTAACATTTGATTTTTAAATTTTTACATCACACTAGGTACACTGTTAAAAAAATATACCCAATTGTACCTCAAGGGATACAAAGGTCCTTCACTGTTGGGTGGTACCCTCAAAAAGTACTGTACTTTACTGCAGGTACTTTTTGGTACCCTTGTCGTTTGTTATGTTTCAAGGTTAATGTTGTACCTCTGCTGTCAGCCCTGTATGCTACTACCAAAACAGACCGAAATACCCATAAAAAAGTATAAATAAACCTGTTTACAGACATGCCTTATGTATATGCTATACACTGGTTTTTAGTCACCCATTTCTTATCAGAATGTTCTGGTTCCTCAACATCAGACATGACAATTCCAGTGACCTCTGACCCAGCAGACCATCATTTATATGTCTCCACTCATTATGTTCTAAGGTTACCCTGACAGCAATTTGAACCCTTAACCTTCCAAACCCAAGGGAAAGTGACAATACCACTTACCTAACCTGCCATATTTATGACTGTCGGTCAGTCAAGATCTCTCTATAAGATTTGGTAATGTTTATTTCTCTTCAAACACAAATGACCTCTGTTGTACCTTAACATTTAGAAAAATATTCAGTACATTTGTACCTTTTTTCTTGGGAACATAAAAGTATCAGTCAGGCCATCAAAAAGGTACACAGTTATCTTGATGTCCAATATTTACCCCTAGACGTATTTTGACGTATTGTGCCGATTTAAGGCACAAGTAGGTTCAGTCATATTTATATAACATGAAATATTATTATTTATGACTTGTTGCATGGTGTGCTTAGCCAAACAGACCTTTGCCAGTTTTGACAGGCCTTTGATGCACGCGTCTCTCAAACAGTTACCTGGTCTTTCAGGTTGTCAGTTGATAAAATATTGCCTAAAATGTTCATGTTTTCTTCTTTACATTATAAAAAAAAGTTTGGCAAATCTACTTGCTTAGTGAACTGATGTGTTTTCAGACCCATGTGGAAGTCATTAACACATCCATTTGATTTCTTTTTGTCGTTAATCAATTACCATTGATTTGGTTTTGCAACCTTTTGGGTAAAATATTATTATAAAAAGACATTTTCTAAGCTCTACCAATGTGTAGCCGCAATTATTTGAAAGGAGTACAATTTGAGCTAATGCAACTTTTAAAGCTTTTATAGTTCCACCTGACAAATTACAGAGCCATCGTCCACAAAATTTGCTTTCTACACCAGCTATTTAATAATGATACTTGATTATATTAATATTGAGAAAATAATTACCTATTTGCATGTCACAACTTGAAAATTATGCAAAATGTTATAATCAAAACAGCCATTTGTCCTTGTCTTTGCCCTTGCACTCACCGCCAGCCATGCACCACTTTGTGTTTCAGCAGGCGGTTATATAAGCAACCATAAACCAAAACAGCGGCCATCAGGATCCCCTGAATTAAAGGTTGTCGTCGGTACCCTGCGTCCAAACTAAACCGGAATCTGGTGACCTAAAACACATTGTTCAACTAGACACGAAATGTTGTTTCTTTCATACGCATTCTTTAAGCGACTGGTGGTCTTTTCCAATTAAGGTGGCTAACTATTAATCAACAACAATTGCCTGGTTGTCAGGCAACACATAAGTTTGATAATCCACCAAAAACTCATGGTGGTAATGGCCAGTAGCGGATCTAGAAAAAAATTTGAGGGGGGGCCAGGCAGGGGCCAGCTGCTATTTTAAAAGGGTACATTCTAAAATACTAAGCACTTAACATGGGGCCACATGGGGGCCAAGCTTGTTGTCAGGGGGGCACGGGCCCCCCCGCCCCCCCCCCCCCCCTAGATCCGCCCCTGGTAATGGCTAATTTTTAGGGTTCTTTTACTGTCAGACATGCAGTTGAGACACAAGTTTTTATTTACCTTTAACTCGACTTGTTTCGACCACAGGCTGCGATCTTCATCAGAAGTGTGAAAAACACTAAAAATCATTGAAAGAAGAACATAATGATTAAACTCGTAAAATGCTAATGGCTAAACCTTGTTACAGTTTTTGCCCATTGCTTGAACACATTTTGCAAAACTTGGCTCATTGTGCCAAAACTCTACACACAAGTAAACATGACACAAGACTGGGAAATATACCATTCACATCTGTGTCAAATTGAAACTCGACTATCAAAACCTAAACTCTGCTATCAAAACTTAACATTCCTTTGTCAAAATGAAACTCTGCCGACAAAATGATACACACTTGCATCATGTGAATACACTTTCAGATTGGAAGCAACACACTCGAGTACTTTATATAAAACAATGCAGTCTTTCATTTTCACTGTGTTTATTCTGTTCATGTTAGCTTCCTGTGAAGCTCAATGGAACACTGGTTTTGTTCACAACAAAGGTTTCCCCAACAATCAAAAATGAAAGTACTGAAAGGTTACAAACAATATCAACTCAATACTGCACATCACAGTACTACAGTATACTTTACAGTACTATACTGTACATATAGTAACAAAAACCACACTACTGTAAATAAAGGAAAAACTAGGCAAATGTACGTGAGTGGGATTATGGATCCCGCCGTCTGTTTGGGTCTGGCCACATGATCTCGTCAACATCACAAGCGATATTTTCTCCTGCTAAGCGACGGGGACAAAGCTCCTTGTGTGGCGAATCTATCCATGGATTGACATTACCTCAATGTCTCCACATGCCTCTTCCATTGCCTGAAGAAGAGGCATGTGGTTGGCGGTCATACACGCGCCATCTCCAAGCAGAAAAAAAATTGTCCGGCTGATTGGTGTTGAGTTTTGTAAGTGAGTGTTTTCAGGTGTGTGTAGGTGTTTTCAATCACCCAATGTGTTTTGTATTTAGAAGAGATGTGTTGTCCCAATGGTACCATGAGATTTCATCTATGAACAAAGTGTCTTATGCATGAAATAGTGTGCAGGAGCAAGTGTGTTGCAGAAATGGAACTAAAGTGCAAAGCAGCACTTTTGTTTAAGGAATGGTTACACTGTGTTTAAGGTATTGCACAAAAGCTTCAGGTTTTGTTACTTTGGTCTAAGCATGTGTCTATAGTGTTCAAGCAATGGGCAAAAACTGTAAAATGGCAGTCCACAAATCAGTGAGTTGCATCACAAGGACATCCATTTAGATTAGACAGTCTATGTTTTCAGACATAATCCTGTGTAAGAACAGAGTTTAGTGTAACTACAACTGCAAAACATTGGAAAGTTCAATGTTCATAGTTAATTAAAAACAAATATTTTTGATAATAAGATGTACGTATACTCAAAAGTACATTCTTTTGAGTTGTTCAGTTGTTGATATAAAAACTTTAGTGTTAATGTTATGTCTGTTGGACATCTATTGATGGATATCTACTAATAGATGTGACTGTCATTTATTGATAGACAGCCACTAACATACATCTACCAACTGATGTCCAACAACAGACAAGAATCGACTGATGTCCACCAATAAAAAGACCTCTACCATTCGAGGTCCATCAACTGACATCTACTGATAGACATCTGTCTAGACCAGAAGTACTCAATTACAAATCTTAGATGGCCACAGCATCAGCAACGAACGAGCCCACGATCTGAGTGGGGGGGGGGGGTCCATGTTCACTGCTACGGGTAGGGTGGATCACCAGTCCAAGATGAAAATTGAAACTTAAGAGCCTGTGTTATGATGAGCTGCATGGGCCTTACTGCACCCCCTCATGATAGCAACTAGGCCTTGGTAAAAAAATGTATTTAATCGATTTTGAATCGATTTCATCTTTTCAGAATCGATTCATTAGGCCTGAGATCGATTTTTCTCCTTGACTGAAACTTGACAGTTCTGTTTACAGTTTTATAACCGTTTGGTTAACTCAAGGGTACAGTCAAAGTTTAAATTGCCCAATTTAAAAGTTTGTACTTTAAAACTGTTGTTCAAGATGAAAATAAAAATAAATTATATTTGTATTTTGGAACACAGTTGAGCCTTTTTAATTATTTAAGACCAGACTGAAGTGAATCGAATCGTGATTAATCAATTCAGACCCTTATGAATCGAAATCCAATCGATTTGGGAAATTGACCACAATACCCAGCACTAATGTCAACATGGATTTACTATAAGAATCACAGCTCAGGTGACACGGCATATGACTCACTGACCCCATAAACATGTGACTCGTGTGTCGGATCTGGACCGACCATTAAGTAGCCCTGGTTTGGACAGATATACCTACTGTTACACAACTATTAACAGAAAACTACGTTTTGGTGTCCATCAAGAGATGTCTACCGACCAATGCCTATCTAGTGATTGACATCTGTCTCCATCTACATTTAGGTGAAAGATCAATAAACATCCAATGACATATACCCACCGTTACACAACTGTATCCTGTAGATGTTTATTATTGATCCTCTTTGACCCTAACCCCATCTACATTTACCAGATCATCACTATTAACTACTTCAGAAACTCATGTCTACAGTTTTAGTAAAAATATAGCATTAACCCATTTAGAGCATATCCTAAATAAGGTATTTTAATGTTGACATGGTTTGCTGATTACCATAACCAGAATAAGGTCATATTCAAAGTAAGAACTAATGAAATTAGGCCATGTGGAACTTTCTGATCTAAGGTACATCACAGGGACATTAATACACCTTAATCTAGTCTGTCATAGTTGGAGATTTCAAAGAGTCTGGCAACACACACCGCAGCTTTATAGTGCATGCCGGAGGCTTGTATTTTTATTTATTTATTTTCACACACCCACCGTGTGCCTTGAAATAACCTAATTCATGTTTTCTGCTTTGGAAATTATTTCTTTAGGACACTATTTAAACCTTTTTTCGAGCAATTATGTTAATTGTTGTAATTGTGTAGATTTGATTGTTGTGCAATTTTAAAAATCCATCTATAACACGCAATGAGGAAAATGTATATTGCAACAGTTTTAAACATCTAGTTTTCAATTCATCCCCTATTGCTTGATTTGGCTAAACATCAAACAACTTTTTGAGGCAACGTCTTGCCATACAGGCTTACCATTCGTGAACTCACACTAAAACCCAAACTTTTGGTCACCATTTTTTAAACGCTCACTCGGCTACACAAACCCCTTACAAGGCAGAATTGTACGCAATCATATACCCAAACACATACGAGTTGACATTTTACATGATGGAATGATGGCGGAGTGGGGGAGGGGTGTCGAGCATAATAAACGTCACGGGATTTCTGTTGGACGGGGAGGTGATGCAACTACATAGGTAGACCATTTGTAACAATCAGATTGTTGATTTGGATGACACTGGAGAGCACGTTCAATAGAAAACTGAAAAGAAACTGAAAGGGGAAGAAGAAACAGCGACTGGAGGAGGGGGGAAGAGAGGCAGAGGCGAGATCATTATTTGGCTTGTCCATCAGTAAGGCAGGCAGCCTGTGTGTGTGTTTTCTGGGCATCCACTGCTCCCCTCAAAGTCCTTTTCAATAATGTAAATGTCCCTCACTTGGAGGCTCGTCTCCTTTCTGTTTTTAATTGTTGTTGGCCTGTTATGCCTTTGCTTCCTTGTGCCTGCTCCTGTTTACTAAGCTTGTGTCTCTATTGGTTAGGATTACTGCTCTGCGTAGATGGCGCACCCGTTTGGGTATGCATGCATGCATTCCCCCCCCCCCC